>JARHVA010007047.1:0-297500 GCA_037957365.1 Torreya grandis
CATCCAAGACAACTTATTACTAACAGACATAATGGTGCAAATAGTAAGAAACCTAGGGAGAAGTGAAAAGGTGATTAGGGATGATTAAAAGTGTATGGAGAAAAAATTAAAGAATATTAAGATATTTTAATGTTGGATAAAAATTTTTGAGGTTAGCAAATTTTGATAAAAATGTTGCTCATAAGTTGACCTATCCAGTTTAAATGAGACAATGTGGTACAAGATTATGAGATTAGTCTGTAAGACCAATTTTTTCCATTTGAACATATTTTAATTATATATAATAATGGTATAATTATCTCATAATATCATCTATATGCATCAATAGTATTTTAAAGTGTATACACAAGTGATGAAGTTCATTATCACCATGACTGTGCTTCAAGGTAAACTATTAATTCTGGGTAAGCAAGTTGCAATGATGAGTTTAAAGCTCTATGCCTTGATTTGAAGTTTATAATGCACATGGCATTTCTAATTGGTAATTTTATTTCCTATAAATTATTTTCATAATCTTTTAATTGAGTTTAATATGTTGAAACATTGAATCCAGAATGACTTGTCTTAATGAGTGAGGTTTGAGAGAGTAGGTTAACAAATTGGTTTTCAAGACCAATAATTTACATAGAGATTATCATATTTTTATTTAAGTTTGTTATAATAAATTTTTATGATAATTTTCATACATTTTAATTCCTTTAATATGTTCCTTTAGGTGTTATATGTTCAAGTTTCCATGACTGTGTTTTGAGGCTAGTTGAGAGTTCTGAGTGGGATACTTGTAGAAAAGGATTTGAGTACTTTTTCTCTAAGATATGAATTATAAATAATATTTTGATGATTTATAATTTTCATATTCTATTTTTTTAATGGGTTTTTGGAAAAATTATGTTTATGTTGCAGGTGTTCAAGATAGACTTTCTAGATATACATAGGCCTATTTATGAACAGTGTTAATGGTATGCTTTTAGTGGTGGGTTAAAGATAAAAAGTGTTATGAAGCCTATATGAGATTAAAAAAGGTATATTTAATTTTCATATTATGTGTTCCTACCATGTGAGGTATTTTAATGTGTTCCAAGGAAGGCAAAGTGTAATGTGTCCTAAGTAGACCTAATACGATTAGGTCTCCATGAGACCTAAAGATAAGATAAGGCATAATTGAGATAAATAAAACATAAAATGATTAAAATAAAATTTTATCCATATTTATAATATGTCTTAATATCTATTCCATGGCTTACCAAGAAGGATATGAACAAGATACTTGTATAAATATAAGGTAATTTTAGGTCTATTAGAGTGTGAAGAGAGTAAGTGATTAGTATAGCATATTTTAAAATAGAAGAAGATATTATAGAAAATTATAGGTGTATATAAAATTAGTGATGAAAATTTTATAGAGTTTATATGTATGAAAATTAAGTTCATATGACCTAATCAAGTCAATAAGAGGACTAGTTGAGCAAACAAGCCTAGAGGATAGTTTGAGAGGGTTTAAGAGAGAGAAGAGATGAATAAGAAGATCATAATTTATTATATGAGAAATAACATTTTTTTAAGGTGATCAAGGTTTTTATGTGGTTTATTTTATTCTTAGTCATTTATGGGGTTCGTGCCTCCTTTCAAGTGGGTGCTTGATAAATCTTAACTGAGTGGGTGCTTAGCTAGTTAGGTTTGGTTCTCCATGCGAAGATAGTGCTTTACTAAAGTTGGTGTTTATTTTATAAGACTATAGTCAATTTGTAAATATCAATGGTTTTTCATCCCCTTTAGGGTTTCCTACATATAAGTTATGTTATCTTGTGTTCTTATGTTTCATGCATATGTGGATGGTTACTTAGTCACTATGCTTAAATGAATGTTTATGAATACTTAAGTAAGAAAGGTTTTAAAGACTGATTCACCCCACTCTCATTAATATTTATTATAACCCCCAAAGGTGATAAATAATTAGTAATTGATATAGTTTGAAAATATTATGTGTATACATATGCCCCACTCGAAGGTCATCACAAGTCATGTAGGTGTAACATAGTATGGTGCTTCAAGAAACTCACATAAAAACACATAATGCTGAAGCTAAATAAATTAAAGTAATGAGAAAATAAGATAAATGAAAATATAAAATTAAAAAACACATACCTTTACTTATCTTAGTATTATAGATAAATAAGGATATGTAATAAATGTGAAGCTGTCAAATGTAGGGAGCAATAGGTGAACTTTTAGAAGTTAGAAGAATTGAGTGAATAAATCAAAATTTTTGCAACATAAACATATAATAGGTGAAAATATTCTCTATGATGTTACGATTTCAAAATATTTTATGGTTCAAATAAATATCTAGTAGAGACAAAGATATGATCAAAATATGAAATCTGATGATAAATATTTGAAGGGTAAATAAATTTTAATAGTAAATATAAATATGGTGAAAATTAATTTATTTGTTATTTTTAATATCTTGAGAAAATAGAGATTTGAGAGACATAGTTGATACCAAAGATCCATCATGGTAAGGAGATTAAAAATAACATGAGGAGGATGCATAATGGCTACAATGAGTGAAACATAGATAAGTAATTGGAAATTTCAAAAAAAATAGTATTATTATTTGAAATTAAGTGAAAAATATAAAATTCCCTGGTAAGTAAAATATAGGCATTTGAATGAACCCAAGGAAATTTTTAGGTAAATTAAGTGTAAAATGGGGTATTAGGTACAAATAAATAAGACCAATAAATGCCAAAGGAATTTATGGTAAATGGGAAAAAAGCTAGCACTGTGGACAAAGAAAGTCGATTGGTCGACTTTGTCCATAAGGCGATGTAGAATGGTAAGGCCAACTACATAATAGTGGGATGATCTAGTACACTAAAAATGGGGCCAACTATGTGTTAATAGGCTTCATTATTTGTTAAGGGGAAAAGTTAATTTTGTATGATAAGGCTAATTTAGTTTGTTGAATAGGGTTGATGTTATATCGCTAAAAGAATATAGGACCGATTTAGTATTGAAATGGGTTGATGCTATAGAAAATTGAGAAACTAAGTCAAAAGTGGCTAAATTTTGAATTTTAAGAATGTATTTTAATTTTTTATGACATGGAGGTCTAATACATCCTTTATTATTTGATATTTTGGAGAGACATCAGAGGTATTGGTGTTTATATATGCATCATCGTTACCAAATCTACTAGATTGATTGACTTATGTGGGCATTGGGATTTGGAGGAATCATTGAGATGAGGAACATCCCACTTAGTGTTGATCTTATTATCATGTTACTTAGAGCATGAGAAAATTTTACCAACACTTTTTTATGGGAGGTAGATGATGATACAATTGAGGTGGGTATAATACTAGAGGATTTCCATGGATTGTTGGGACTGCTGATAAGAGGGACACTTGTGATCACTGGGATACCAAATGATCTGGAGGAGAGGTGATAACTAGCACAATGGGTAATGTGCTTAGATAGGATATACTTATATTTTAGGGTGAGTTTATTTTATGTATATATAATTGGGATTTTAGACATTTTAAAGGTCATGATTGGACTTATGACAATATGAGTGCTATGTTACAAGTCAACTGGTAAGGTATCACTATACATGATATCCTTATATTAGTCTATTTTGAATCAAGGAGTACTATATACTTTTAGGGTTGTCATCTAGGTCTAGATTATGATGATATATATGGGATGTTGTCTAGATGTAAAAATTCCATTGTGTCTTGTTGTCCCCAAAAATATCACTCATTTTTGGGACAACATTTGAACTATTTTGGTCCTCACACCAAAATAATCTCTGCCTTTCTCAAAATTTGTTTTAAGCATTCAAATTCCTCATTTTTCAAGCTTCTTAGAAATCTACAGAATCTACAGGCTTGAATCTATGAACTCTACAGTCTTGAATCTACGGACTCTATAGGCTTAAATTTATAGACTCTGTAGGAAGAAAATCTATAGAGTATGTAGGAAGAAAATATATGGACTCTGTAGGCCAAGTTCAACGGACTTCACATGTTGATTTCTATGGACTCTATAGGAAAGAAGCAAGCTCTCAACACTTAGGTGATTTCAAAGTTGGTTCAATGACAAGGCTCAACCAAAAGAGTTCATTAGCAAGCTTCTAAGCAAGGATTGAACCATTGAACTGTTGAACCTTGGACCATTTTGGTTTAATGGGTTCAATGGGTTCAAAGGTTAAACATCAGTAGCAAGAGTTAAGCGCATTCATCAAGGTTCAAAGTTTAATTGCTTCAAGGTTCAATAGCTTTAAAACACTTATCAAAGAGAAGAAGGCTTGAATCATTGAATTGTTGTCTAAGGCATAATGAAGAGATTGCTACTTGAAAAAGAGGCAAAATACATGGTCACCCAAACATCAGTCCCTATAGTACAAATTCTATTTGAGTCTTTAGGCAGGGGTAATTATTTCTTGACCACAGAGAATGCTCATGTTTCTACAGATGAAAGTCCTATAGCTGACAATCCAGGAATTGATCCAAACAAGACATCAAGAGAATTGGTAGGGTGTAATACAAATGAAGAAGGACCCTCCCTCTCTAATGAAGAGAAATTTGATAGGAGATCAACTTTTGATGATGCTTGGATCCTAGAATCTGATGGCAGCAATTCTTCCACCAATGATGGAGTCAGGACTGTGTTGATAGCTCCTCAAGGAGATATTCTTTCTTCATGCAATTTACAATTTAACAACACCAACAACATAGCTGGATGTGAGTCTCTGTTGCTCAAATTGAAGATTGCTCAAGATGAAGAGATCAAACTCCTTCACATCAAAGGAGATGCTAAGCTGATAGTTTGTCAGGAGTTTGATGTGGACAATCCAATCATGTGCTGGACTGAACTAGAAGAACAACCAATTATGGTAATGGACCATGCTACTACAAATCAAAATCAGGAAAAGGAACCCTTCACCAAGAAAGCAAGGAGTTATAGCTTTCAAATTGAAAACCACATCCTTCCATGGGGCAAGAAGAAGAAAAAATTAAGAGGAAGATGCAAAAAATTAGTTTCTTGGTGGAGAGTTCCGTTTGCCCGTCATTGTTTTTAGGGACAAAATGTCTTCTTGCTAGTTTATCAAGATAGAGCACTATTTTCACTGCCTCTTAGGAAGCAACATCTGAAACACTTCAACTCTTAAAGTATCATATTATTGCATATGTACATATGTATATTTATATATTTTTTAATTCTATTTTATTTTATTTGTTTCCATTTTTGATGCCTTCCATTTCTAGGTAACATGACTTCATAGCCCAATGGTACAAATGAAGACACTGGAGATTCTAGATTCTACTCCCTTTAATTCTTTTTTACAATTGATAGAAGTTCCCCAACTGAAGCCAGCTATTGTCCCCAAAAATATCACTCATTTTTGGGACAACATTTGAACTATTTTGGTCCTCACACCAAAATAATCTCTGCCCTTCTCAAAATTTGTTCTAAGCATTCAAATTCCTCATTTTTCAAGCTTCTCAAAAATTGATAGACTTTGCAGGCTTGAATCTATGGACTCTACAGGCTTGAATCTATGGACTCTACAGGCTTGAATCTATGGACTCTGTAGGCTTGAATCTATGGTCTTTTCAGGCTTGAATCTACAGACTCTATAGGAAGAAAATCTATGGACTCTGCAGGAAGAAAATCTATGAACTCTGCAGGTTAAGTTCAACATACTTCATAGGTTGATTTCTATGAACTTTGTAGGAAAGAAGAAAGCTCTCAACACTTAGGTGATTTCAATGTTGGTTCAATGACAAGGCTCAACCAAAAGAGTTCATCGGCAAGCTTCTAAGCAAGGATTAAACCATTGACCCGTTGAACCTTGAACCATTTTGGTTCAACAGGTTCAATGGGTTCAAAGGTTTAACATTAGTAGCAAGAGTTAAGCAAATTCATCAAGGTTCAAAGTTTAACCACTTCAAGGTTTAATGGCTTCAAAACACTTATCAAAGAGAAGAATGTTTGAATCATTGAACCGTTGAACCATTGAACCACTTTGGTTCAATGGTTCAATAGGTTCAATGAACTAATGATTCAACAGGTTCAAAGGCTTCTACGGGTAGGTTTAATCAAAAGAACAAGTTTCTGAGGCTTGAACCATTGAACCATCGAACCACTTTGGTTAAAAGGTTTAATAGGTTCAAGGTTCAATAGGTTCAATGACCAAATGGTCTAAAGGTTCAACACGTGTTTGGTTCAAAAAGATCAAAGGACTTAGCTAAACAAATAGAATGAACTAATTGAACCATTGAACCAAAGTTGGTTCAATCGGTAGGTTCAAGGGACTGCCCCAAAGCCAAAGGATCAAACAACCCTTGTAGAGGGTAGTGAACCAAGGCCTAGAACCCTTATAGAGGGCAACAAGCAAAAACTTGATAGAACTCAGCAGATGTTACCAAGTGTCATCTTCTGATCTTCATTTCACTTTGTTTCTAAGAGAAATAGATGCTGCCACATGTCACAATTTGAAATTCACATAAAATCAACTAAGGCAAATTTCTAAGGGACAAATAGCCCTTCGAAGGATACTCAAAAGCCAAAGTGAACCATTTTAAAAACCTAAAAGGATAATTCAGAGGTCAAATAGCCCTTGTGGAGGGTAGGAAGGAGGAAAATGGACCAATTCAAAGGCTAAAAGAGAAAAGGGATTTCCTTCAAAAAATTTCCCTTGGAAAAATAGACAAAGTGAATTCCTTCGAGAAAATGAACAAGGCAAAGAGATAATTCCTTCAGGGAAATTGTTTGAAAGAATTCCTTCAAAATTTTTCTTCCAAAAGAATTCCTCCATATTTTTTCCTCTAAAAGAAAAGACTGAAAAACAAAGTAAAGCCTGGTGGAAAGACAAGGCAAGGAAGATTTCCTTCAGACAAATTTCTTGAAGGAATTCCTTCAGACATTTTGTCTGAAGGAAATAAAGGATAAAGCCCACCAGAAGAAGGAAGCCCAAAGGCCATCAAAAGACCACCTGAAGGGTAGATACCCTTGTGGGGGGCTATTCTCAACCCAAAGTGGACTATATCTCAAGGCCCTGAAGGGCAGGTCCCCTTAGGGAAAGACCAAATGACAAAGCTGAAGGAATTGACAAGGAAAGTGACATGCCTGCAGATGTCAAAGTCACAACAATGAAATAGCCATTGATCCTTGAAAATTTAAGCATGGACCTAAATGCATTCAAAGGCTTTAAGGCCAAGGCTAAAAGGAAGAACCACTGAGAGGAGCGTAAAGAGCAGGAATGACCAGAAACATTTGTGCATCAGATATGTTTTCAGAAGTAGACTGCCAGGTGGATATTGAAAGATGCAAACTTTGAATAGTGTGACTCATTTCTCTACATTGAGAAAAGAAAATGGGTAAATTCCCCTAAATTCCAGCATGTCTTCTTAACAAAATTCAATGCAACATGATGTGTTACTATTCCCAAGTCCTTCTTGAAGAGGCTATATAAGGGACTCTCTTGTTATTGTGGGGATCTCTCTCTGATTGTTAGAAACAAAACTCTGCCTAAATTGTAAGGCATTACTGAGACTTTGAGCTCAGATTGTTGATCATATTTTGTTATTGGAATAAGAAAGCAAGTGACTTTTCAGACTTTGTGCTGTGATATCTTTGTTGTTGGGGAAACTGTTCTTATGTCTTTTTCCTTAATATATTTTTTGTTCCTTTAATTTAGCAAGCAGAATTAGTGAAAGTAGTTAGGAAGGTGTCCTAAAGTCAACTGTGGAGAGACTTTGTGCCCCCATAATTGCCTTTAGTGTGTTTTATTTTTTTTCTATGTAAAGGACCTTGGGATGACTTTGTGCCCTCATTGTCCTTTGTATCTCACTCTTGGGCAGTTGAGGTGGAGACTTTGTTCTACATCTCAATTTTTTGGTTACTACATCCTTGGTTACATTTTAAAATTACTACCAAGAAGATTCTTGTGGTTTGCTGAATATTAATTTTGAAAAAAGAGGAGTGCTTTCTATCATTATCCCTAAGATTTATCCTTTGATCCACATGCTTCATCTCTAAAAAAAGAGAGATGGATGGCTTATCCTACCCTTGAGTATTATTTTTTGTTTATATATATATATAGGGAACCTCCCCTTGATGAGAGGAGAGATTAGTCCCCTTTTGATGTGGTGAACCTACACTTTTGGATGACCAATCTTCCTACTTTGGTTAATCAGACCTATTTTGTTTATGAGTACACTGATTGAAAAAATAATCAGACCTATTTTGTTTATTATTTTATTGAGTTCTTAGATATATGAGAGGTTTTTTATGTATCAACTAGCAGGGTTTCCACATGTGGTCAATGATATGTTATCTCAAGTGATAATATGGAGCTAAGACCATGTATATTGGGTTGTGCCCCATGTGTTATCATTGTAGATTATCACATGAGGGGAGATGATGTGGCATCCCTATATGCACATTACTACTATATAGCCTAGTTGGTTGACTATGGTAATAGGGTTGGCATAAGTGAAGATCATGGAACACTATACCTCATGGGTAGAGCCACAATTAGTGTCATTCTTGCCAAGGTAGGTTAGAATCCCACACATATCATCCCCTCTATTAGTTCTTACTTATTGGGCATGACATGATAGAGAGATAAGGGGGAGAGGAGGATGAGGAGTATCAGTCAACAGAGCCATGATTAGGTCATGGCATGTTATACCATGGACTGGTTGAGTATGATAGTAGGTATTTAGGAGAGGGGATAACATGGATGTGGATGTAGGTACATAATAGGAACCATATTAGGTACTACCATAATATAAATAATAAAAACCACCTTAACCACACCATAGATGAAGGCACCATTGATGAGAGTGGGTATAAGCAAGGGAGACAATGTAAGATGACCTAGTAACTTGTATAGGATATAACTAGTCTCTAGAGACACCTCTCAAGAGAGGTTCAAGTTATGAATTAGTGGCAAGTCCTAAATTTAATAGCATGTGAAGGAGATTTATAGAGGAGGTGATCAAGGGATGAGTAGAAGGAGAGACCATGTTCAATGGGTGAGCAAATGGTGAGACAATGGTTAGAGATATTGGTACTAGTGAGAAATGTTGTGATTTTAATTTAAGATTTGATATAGAATACTATATGTGTGTGGTTATAGAAGATATAAAAATATTTTTTAGATATATATGTGATATAATATCTATCTAGTTTTGTGTTTTTAGATCCAACAATAGAGAAGGTCAGATGGGCAGCCCTGATTATGGCCACACATCATGACATATTAGATGGGGTGATGGCATTATATGATTCCACCACTCTAGATGTTCTTGTAGTATAGTATACCCCAATCTAGATAGGTTGGTTTAGGTTAGTGGGGAGTATATGAGGTAGTTTTAGGAATGTGGGGATGGATTTTAGCCACTAATATGGGTAGGGGAGGGAAAGGCATAGGCCTAATAGACCATGGATTAGGAGAAGGTAGTGCATATGATTACCATAGTCAAGTTTGGATATGTGTAGGTTTGAGATCCCAGACTGCCTCATTATAGAGTACCATTTAGAAGGGATAGTACTAAGAATCTATGGGAAAGATGGATAGGCCATAGGATAGGCATGATGGATTCCATTCATAGAGCTAGAGCTATGTATTTTGTATTTTGATTGTTATATTTCACCTTATGAATTGTATTTGGTTTTGGATGTTGATACATGGATATATTTATGTCTAGCACACGTTTTTATATTTTTTTGTATATGCTATGGGAAATATATGTGGAGTGTTTTCTTTTCTAGCATTATGTGATACACATGCATGGTGAAATATAAAAAGAAAAAAAGGACTTGAAAAAGCATAACAATTAAAAAACAAATATATTACACACTATATCATGATGAGAAATGTGTAATAACAAAAGATGATAAAATATAATAAACCAAAATGGTAAAAAAGAATAACAAAATGTTTTTTAAACGATTGAAAGATTTGTACCAATTAAAACAAGTAAAATTAGACTATATAACATTAGGAAGTATGAAAATAATGTAATAAAATGGAAGGTATAAGAAAACCAAATGGTATAAAAATAAAAAAATTAAGTCAATAAATCATACTAAATCATGATGGAAAGTATAAAAGAGAAACAAAATTGGAAAAATGAACTTAAATTGACCAAACTAATTTAGGTTGGGAAGTATGAAAAACTTAGGATAAATAGTTGTATTCTTACATGCAATTAGAAAATAAGAAGATAAAAGTGAAAGATCAATGAAGTAATCATAAAACATACTATATCAATATGGGAAGAATTTCAATGATGTGTAACTTATAATCAATCACTACTTATCTCAAATTTGACATGTAATTTCATTGTGACTTGGGTATTGGGAAATATTGTGAGAAGCCCTGGTCTTATCCATGGTCTTACATTGAAACTCACAAAGGGAACACCAATAAGGTGGAAACAACTAGTAAAATATGTTGAAACATATTTTTGGAGTGGTAATTTGGTAATTTGTGAGGAAGGCCTAGTCCTATCCATGGTTTTACATTGAAACTCATAAATGAAATCCCTAGGAGGGAGTGATCAGTGAAAAAAAAATATTTCTCAAGGGTAAATATTAGGATTATTGTAAATGAAGGAGGCATTGTAAAAAATCACAATTTAGGTGTCTATGAGAAGACCTTAGGAAACATTAAGCACACTAAGGACATATAAAAGACACTAAGTGACTAGTCACCATACAATAAACACATAGTTGTCTATGCAAATAAATGAGGTATTAAGAGGGACTTATGTTGATTGTTTGAATAAGGAAAGTAAAAGGGACCTACCCTCCCACAATATTTTCCCCATTCTTCATGACCTCTTATATAGCTATCAGTATACTACGAATATTAGGTACTTATGTGAGAAAGTAGGTAGGACTAAAATATTTTTTAATTTTCCTTTTACAAACTTATGTCCTACCACACCCCAATGGACCTCAACTCTATCATGAGGCCAACTATGGAGCTTGAGATTATATTGGAAAAAGGATATGTGCTTTGAATCATATCTTTAGTGTGATTTGGCTTTAGAAATATTAAATGTTGCATTTTATATGATTTTCTTTTGTTAAAATGATTTGGATTTTAAATTATTATGGATTTTAAAATTATTCCTCCATAAGGACTTAGAATAACCAACATGAGAGACAAAATGATACACATAAATGGATTTAAACTTTGGCTAAAAGAAGATAAGTATCCAAATACATGAATAAATAAAACACTTAGGCTTACTTATGATCTAGTATGTTATCTCAAGTTTAATCCATGTGTATGCTTAGTTTGTAAAAGGAAATATAAAAGGAATAAAGGGATATACAAGGTGGACCAGTAAAATGAGATTATAATGAGATGACTTGTTTTCTAACTAATCACATAGTAAATAAGGATTACTAAGGGGTGAAAAGTTTGTATATCCAAGTCACAATAATGATTATCTATGTTATGGAGATAAGGTAGAAAATAATCATGAGAAAATAATAAGTCATCCATGGAAATAAATGAAATCATAAAGAGAAGCATGTAATTATGAAAATAATCCATAAAAGATCATAAGAAAATAAAATGACACCATAGATAACATGTAATGTGAAATATAAGGATCTATATATAATGGAGCACACATCCAGTCTAAAAATGAAAAAGAAAGTGAAGGAACACCATGCTATGTTCATAAATACTGGTAATTTTTTTCATAAACATTATCCATAACATTTGATAGATATCTATGAAGCTAGACCCTAACTGTAACTAAGGTCTCATCAACATTTAGTGAAAGCTAAGAAAATACCTCTTGTTGAATTTCCATGACAAAAAATATAGGCATGATTGAATGATCGTGATCATGAGGGCCATCCTTCATAAGCTACTCAAGAGAAGGAATAGGATTAGAATATATGGGATGTAAAAGAGCCACCAATGGAGAATGGATTTAATATAATAATAAATGCATCATGTCTATAAATCAATCCTAACTTGAAGAAGATAGATCATACCATACACTTATGATTGAGGACACATTAGATAATCAAGAACATGACTAATATGGGGATGCACTAGACTTGATTAAGGGATATATTACCACAATACACTATTATATGGAGGTTTTCAAAGCCTCTAGTCAAGCACAATCATGAAATAACCCTAAGGGAGTCATATTTTTTGATATCATACTAAACTAATAACAAGTAAAGTAAATCCAATCTAGTGCTCACCAAATCTTGTGGCATAAATTTGGGGTTAGAAATAATAAAATTAAACATGTACATAAGACATATACTCATGTCAATGTCTATGAAATACTAATGCATGGAAGATAAGTGAATATATATATATATATATATATATATATATATATATATATATATATATATATATATAAAGGAGGAACAAAGTTAAGAATACTAACCTTTGAAGACAATCATGTTGAGCCTCAATCTCTCCCTTGGCCAAGGTGATTTGAAAGAGGTTGCAATGGTATGTAAGGATGATAAGGATAAATCATCTATAAAATACACAACTTATCAATTCACCCAAAATACTTATCCATAAGATAAGATCCATATCTCTAAAAAAAGTATGAAACCCTAAGCTTGTTCCTTAGGTAGAATGGTGGATAAGAAAATGCATAATATCTCTTAATTATTATTCTCTTCTCTAAATAATGGAAAAATGAACTTGTATATATAGAAGGATATAACCCTAATCCCTTGCAAAAGTTTTGGCCAATAGGGTTGACTCAATTGACCCAATACAATTTTAGACAAGAATTCACTAGGTCATAGGTTAGGTTGGCCAAGATCCAACCTAGACCCTAAGTGAATTTTAACCAAAACTATACAGGGTTGACCCAATCAACCTAATATAGTAAATAGAGGCTGAAAACTATATAAGGTTGACCCAATTAACCTAGTACAATTGATAGTAAAAAAGGATCTAACATTAGGAAAAGGATGATAATAGGGTGGCAAATGATTGGAGAGTTTGCAATAGAGAATAACAAGATTAGGGACAAGGTTTTTAGGAGACAAGTGTGTAGATAACAAGTGGTAAAAAGGGATAAAAATCCTACAAATCACCAATGGTCTACCCACCCCTTTACCAATACATTCCTTAAGGTGCACTCAAAGAGATTGAGAATCAATGGGTTCTTACAAGATACAAAATGTCATTAAGTGATAAAATTTTGAAAATATTATTGTATATACATATGCCCCACTCTAATCTCATCATGTGTCATGTTTTTGGAAATATTTTCATTGATGTCAAAGGTCTAACATTATTGGTGATAAAGGCCCCATTGCATTTAATGATGTTTTTAATAGTAATATCTTGGCTAATGTGTGTTAATATCTATTTAATATCAACGAATATATTTTTGGTTGCATAAAGTCAAAAGAAGGGCCCATGGAGAAGTCAAAGAGTCATGGGGTAAAGACAAAAGAAGAATGGGATGCATTTTCTCATGAAGAGTCATCTTGAGGAATTCCAAGAGGCATCAAGTGAAGACAAAAGAGGAAGGGCACCATTTCTCATGAAGGGACACTTTGAGGAATATGAAAAGTCACCAAGATAAATACAAAAGAGGAAAGGATGCTTTTGCTTATGAAGGGTCACCATATGACTTTTCAAATACAAGGATACAAATGGTCATACAAGTTTGGAACTATTTTCCATGAGGATTGAAGGGTCAAAAAGGGTGAAGGCCAAAGGTCATTTGGAAAGCTATAAATAAAGTCTTGAGAAGCCATTTGTAATATGGGAGATAGAGTATTATATTTAATTTTTATATCTAGCTTAGAAGAATAAAGGAGATAGATGAAAGAGATATTGTAATGAACAATCATTTGTTGAGATAACAACATTGAGAGATACTTGTGTGGTATACACAAAAGGGGTTTGTGCTCATATGGGTTGGTGCTCATGAATAGTTGTTCTGTTGGTGCTCAACAAAGGGATTGGTACTATTGTGGGCTAGTGCTCATGAATAGTTTCTATGTTGGTGTTTAACAAAAGGTTTGGTGCTCTTATGAATTACTGCTCATGAATAGTTGTTATGTTGGTGCTCAACAAAGGGGTTGGTGCTCCTATGGGTTAGTGTTCATGAATAGTTTCTATGTTGGTGCTCAACAAAGGGGTTGGTGATATTTCAAGTTAGTGCTTATGAATATTATAGTTTGAGTTGGTGCTTAATCATATACTTGAGATTGTTCTTTGTGGTTTTTCCTACATTGGGTTTCCATGTTAAATCTAGTGTCTCTCTCTAGCTTGTGTGGTGTTTATTATTTAAATTTTATTACATATCTTAAATATATGGTTAAGTGGAATTTGATTGAGTGAAAGTTTATAACATTTATGATATACTAATTCACCCCTCCTCTTAATATATCTCATGCTTAACAATTGGTATTAGAGCAGGCTCCTTTTGAAAAAGTTTTACAGCTTGAAGGAAGATCATGAAAATATGATGGCTAGATCACATGAAGGATTTTATACAAATAAGGTACCTTTGTTTAATGGGATGAATTATGTTTTTTAGAGCATAAGAATGAAGACTTATTTGATGGCCCTTGGATTAAACATATGGCAAGAAATGGTGGAGGAATATGAAGAGCCACAAACACTTGTAATACTCCAGTAGAAAAGAAGGCAAGTGAAAAGAATGCTAAACTTTAAATGCTATTTTATGTGGTTTATGTGAATCTAAATTTTTTAAATTTATGTAATGTAAATCTACTCATGAAACTTGGGTAAAACTTTAGAATATTTACAAAGGTGATGGAAAGGTTCAGCAAGCTAAGCTTCAGACTTTTAGAGGATAATTTAAAAGTTTGAAGATGGAAGAAGAAGAAGATATAACAAGTTATCTTTTGCGAGTTGATCAAATTGTAAATTAGATTAAATGTCTTAGAGAAAAGTTATAACAATCAACGGTGGTACAAAAGGTTTGTAGATCTCTACCAATGAGATATGATGCAAAGATTTTGGCAATCGAGGAGATGAAAAATTTAGCCAACCTAAAGATGGATGAGCTTCATGGTATTCTCACGGCATATGAGATGTATAATGAAAAAGATAAACCCTCAAAGAGAGAAGTAGATTTCAAGAAATCAAAGAAAGATAAAGTTAAGATTTAAGTGATAGTTTCAATGATGATGAAGATGACAATGGAGCTCTTTTCATTCGCAAGTCGAAAAGGTGAACAAGTAAATATCAAGGAAAATTACCTTTTAAATGTTTTAATTATGGAAAGATTAGATATTTTTTATCTAAATGCCCAAATAAGGGTAATTATGATAATGAAGAAGGAAATTATACATATAAGAATAATTTCAAAGGTAAATTGAAGAAGGGATTAGAAAATAAGATCATGTATTCTAAAGATCCTAGATTAGCTGAAGATAGTGGAGTCAATGATTTAAAAGAAGAAGAGATTCTTTTCATGGACATACATGAAGATGCCTCTATAAGAAAAAGTTTATATGATCAAGAAGAATAATAAGATGAATCCAAAGTGAATTTGGAATGAGAACACATTTGGGCCCTAGAAGAGTTAGAAGTTGTTGAGAAGAAGAATCAAAGATTGAAGTGCCAGATTGAGAAAAATGAAAAGGAGTCCAAGGAAACAATTGATGATCTAACAAACACTTTGAAGAAGCTAAAAGGAATGGAAAAGATCTAACAACATAGTTGCAAAAAGTAGGAAAAGAATGTGAAAGGTATGTTATTGAAATTGCCTCTTTAAAAGAAGATATTGAGAAAGTAGTCAATGATAAAGTAGTTAGTGATTCAAAATTTGAGGATAACACTAACATGTTGATTAAGATATTAGAAATCCAAAAGGAAATATTAGATAAGATAGGTATCAGATTTGAAAAGAAAAAGAGCTATGTTAAAGCTCTTACAAAAGAAGAAACAAAAAGTGAAGAAGTGTAGAATACAGAGGACATTTCAAACAAAGAAGGCTAGAAGGAACAAAGCTACAAAAGACAATTAGGTCAGAGATAAAAAAACATGTCTTGTTTTTATGGTTACTATTTTTATTGTAATGGATATGGCCATAAGAAATTATATAGTTGAAAAAGAGCTAACAGTTTCAAAAATAAGGAGAAGGAAAGTCATGTAGAGTCAAGCAGAAACTACAACTCTTTTGCTCCTCTATCAAGCTTTGATGAAGAGGCCATAATATGTTACAAGTGTAACAAATTTAGACACATATCTTGGTACTATAGGAGTGTGTTTGAGTCAGTCAAGAATGACAAGAGTTTTAAGGCTCCATTCATTAAGAAGAAGGTTTTGACATGTTCATGGCAGAAGAAACACCCTGAAGATTCTATGTTGGTTTAGACAACTTTACATGCAAGAAATGGAGATCAACCATGGTTCATTAATAGTGGATTTTTGAGGCATATGAAATGAGACAAGAGTAATTTCATAACTCTAAATAATATCAATGTTGGCATAGTGAAATTTAGAGATAAAACACTACCTGGATAGCTAAAAAAGATACTTTGAGTTTGGATAATGGTAGAACAAAGACTAATAATGTTTTATATGTAAAAGGTCTCAAACATAATCTATAGAGTGTGAGTCAAATATGTGATTAGGGATACACATTAAATTTTTATGCAAAAGGTTATGAGACTAGAATAAAAGATTCAAATAAGTTGATTGTATATGCTCAAAGGACAACCAACGATTTATATGTATTATTAAATATCTTCTCAAAGGCATGATCAAAAGACACATTTAAAGATCTACAAGAGGAGTTAAGAGTAATTTTTTTTACTTCATGCCATTGAGGTTTAGCATCAATTGAGGGGGAGCTAAGTTTTAGCTCTAGGTAGGCCCTTTGCCATTGATGTCAAAGGGGGGGAATAACAAGTATAGGTACATGTGTAGAAATAGGTACAGGGAATAGGTACATGTTACTATAGTAAGGGGGAGTTACTGTATGCTTTTTAGATGATAGTATGTGCAGGTTTCAAGATGTGGTAGTTTTAGGTTGAGGTTGCCATCAATGACAAAGGGAGAGATTGCTAGAAATATTGTCATTGATGTCAAAGGTCTAACATTATTGGTGATAAAGGGCCCATTGCATTTAATGATGTTTTTAATAGTAATATCTTGGATAATGTGTGTTAATATTTATTTAATATCAATGAATATATTTTTGGTTGCATAAAGTCAAAAGAAGGGCCCGCAAAGAAGTCAAAGAGTCACAGGGTAAAGACAAAAGAAGAATGGGATGCATTTTCTCATGAAGAGTCACCTTGAGGAATTCCAAGAGGCATCAAGTGAAGACAAAAGAGGAAGGGCACAATTTCTCATGAAGGGACACTTTGAGGAATATGAAAAGTCACCAAGATAAAGACAAAAGAGGAAAGGATGCTTTTGCTTATGAAGGGTCACCATATGACTTTTCAAATACAAGGATACGAACGGTCATACAAGTTTAGAAATATTTTCCATGAGGATTGAAGGGTCACAAAGGGTGAAAGCCAAAGCTCATTTGGAAAGATATAAATAAAGTCTTGAGAAGCCATTTGTAATATGGGAGATAGAGTATGATAGTTAATTTTTATATCTAGCTTAGAAGAATAAAGGAGATAGAGGAAAGAGATATTGTAATGAACTATCATTTGTTGAGATAACAACATTGAGAGATAGTTGTGTGGTATACACAAAAGGGGTTGTTGCTCCTATGGGTTGGTGCTCATGAATATTTGTGATAGGATACGAAACTCCGAAATCACATAATTGATTACCAAATACAAGCAACTAAATATGCAGAAATAACCAGAATCAACAAGTAACTAGAATCCAGAAATAACACAAGATATGAGAGACAATACACAACTTGTATTAATACTCATACAGAAAAGAATACAATAAAGAAGATGCCACTTATACTCCACCACCTCTTCAGAGGCTTCCCACACCTCAAGTGAACAATACTTCTTTCCTCAAAGCTCTCTCTCTTAGGTCCCAACACCCAACTCACACACTGAGTTGGTGTTCACCTTATACCTATACTCCACACACTCCATAAGTGCTCCACGCACTCCACAAGTACACAAACATACTTCAAGTAGATCTCCCCTGAACCTACAACAACCTGCACCTCAATAGACCTTACTTATGAAAGGATCTTTCTTGCCTTCGTCTATGCTCTGAGCACACACCTGTACTCTAAGTAGATCTCTCATGATACTGCTCCCTGTTGTGTTGCTGTCCTATCTGATCTTCCACCTACAGATCAAGCTAGTTCTGCACACCTATGAACCTTGACCTTACACACACACACACACCTACATATCAATAATCTTACTTACCATGTAGATCTCCTATCATAGCCATGCTCACCTGATGACCAAGATCATACACTCCTAAAGAACCCTGTTGATTCTCCAAACCAGTACCCACCTTGGTACTGTGGCACTAGGAAGAACACACCATTGCTCACCTCACACACAAAAGGAGCTTATAATAATGCTCTCTTACTCTCTAGCACAAATTTATAATAAAACCTTGAGTCTATTATATAGATCTCATCCAAACAATAATTAGACACCTAGTACAATAATTAGATTTGCAGCTCTCATTCTATAATTAGCTCTCATCATGCAAACACTTGGTTCATCAACTAACTGCTCATAATATACTCACAGTCAAACCACACAGGTGACCAACATTGGTCCCTGTCTGCCTGGGGGTCACTAACATCAGCTGATCTATGACCGACGTCGGTTGCTCTCCTGGCTTATCTTGCCGACGTCAGTTGGCCTAACCGACGCCAGTGTCTGTGACACTCCAGCAACTCCTCTAATGGCCTTCTCCATGTCTGCATTAGTGAAGCTTTTAGCTCCACAACCTAACAATCTCCCACTTGGAGATAAACAACTACACTATACCTATACATGTACCCCATCTAATCTATTTCCTGGTTTGTATCCCTCTTCAAGCTCAACCCTAAAGACAACTCACCACACAACCTGTGGTGTACCTCCTATCATCCGAGTACCCTACTGCATCCGAACCTACAATCCCATGTAGTGAAGTCTTGACCCTAAATAGCATGAATCCCTACTACTGGTCTCTCTCAAATACCTAAGAATCCACTCCTCCGAATCAGCTCCTAACTCTCTGACAACACTCACTGCTTGGGCAAACTCAGGTCTATAACAGACCTCATGTGATTTCAGACACTAAACTATCTAGCCCTTGGTGTGCTCTGATTTTGCATCTTGCATCTCACCAACACTTGATTAACATCAGCTCCCACTAGAAATAAAATCACCCTGTGATCTCCCATGTCTCCCATGCTGAAAATTTTTGCTGCTCTAAATTCTTCATAGCAAACCACTGAACTAATCTTACCCTTAGCTCAGCAAAAACCTATATGTCTGAACCTGTACCAAGCTCATCCTCCACATACAGCAATAGAATGATGTTGTGACCATCATCCCCCTGGTAAGTCAAACACAATGGTTATACTGACATTGACTAAAGCCTTGATTTGTCATCCTCCTGGTACCACTTGTCAGTCATATCCCACTGTCCTGCAGCTCTCTCAAAACCATATGACTAGCCTTCCATCTCACGTGTCTGTTCTCTCTATTCTTCAACTAAGGAATCCATTCATCTCACAGTGCTAACATACCAGCTGGCAACCCTACCAAATCTCCTGTCTGGTTCTGCAATCTCTCCATGCCACACTCCCACTATTTCTTGGATCCTTCCTGCTCTGTAGTCAATAACTAGTATAAAGAAGAGGAACAATGAATTTGAGGCCTACTTACATCTTCAGTCCTCCATATGGGTGTTTGAGACTCCTTGACAGCTTGCTGTCCACCCAAAATTTGTTACAGTGACCGACCTCAGCCACTACACAGTCTGCATCTGACCGATGTCGGTTCCTGCGCCTGTCCCTGACTACCAACCTGTCAACGTCGGTGTCCTCCTGCTGACGATGTCGGTCCTCGTAACTGACATCAGTCTTACATACTATTGATGTCAATTTTCCTACCGATGCCGGTACTTGTGTTTCCTGTGAGTGATGACTTTTTACCCGTGAGCTTTTTTGAATCAATCCCCATGTCCAAACTACCATGCTCAGGAGTATCCAGCCCCATCCACTGGTCTCTGTCTACCATCTCCTCCAAGAACACCAAGGCTTTCCAGTTCTTAAGCCTATCAAATATATCTATCTTCTGCTTAAGAACATGCATCTCCTTCTTGCTCATGTGACCAAGCCTACAAAGCCACGTCTCTGCAACAAAAGAAGAATCAGTAATATAAATAAGTAGATAAAGAGTCCCTATTTTCTTACCACCAGATAATTCAAGTGCATCTGTTGTGAGAGTTCTCATGCACCTCTCATCACCCAACTCTTCTAAATAAATTAGCCACATCTCCAAACTTGGGACCTGCATGACCTCCTTCAACACCCATGTGTTGGTTGCCTGCAATTTCAGCTTCACTTCCCCTTTGCCAATTCTATGGCAAGGCTCACTAGCTCCTCTATTTGGGGTTGCATGGAAAGAGGCAACCGAATCTATAAGACAAGATTCAAATTTATCCAAGAAATCTCTCAGAGCATCCTATGCAACACCTGCAACACCTGCTTCTTCAGTTCCTTCTTGCTGATCTTCCACAAACCAACACTTTTCTTTTACCTGCTCTTTCTTTCCATTGGACCATAAGTGACCATATGTGCTTTTCAACTCCTCCATCCTTAGCTTACTTTGATCTGCCATTACTCTACTCCCACTCAATCAAAAACCCCTGAGAGTGTCTTGTAACCAAACACAAAACCGCTTCCTACAACCTTATCTCTGATACCACTTGATAGGATACGAAACAATGAAAGCACATAATTGATTACCAAATATAAGCAGCTAAATATGCGGAAATAACTAGAATCAACAAGTAACTAGAATCCAGAAATAACACAAGATATGAGAGACAATACACAACTTGTATTAATACTCATACAAAAAAGAATACAATAAAGAATACAACTTGTATTCAGAGGCTTCCCACACCTCAAGTGAACAATACTTCTTTCCTCAAAGCTCTCTCTCTTAGGTCCCAACACCCAACTCACACACTGAGTTGGTGTTCACCTTATACCTGTGCTCCATGCACTCCACAAGTGCTCCACGCACTACACAAGTACACAAATGTACTTCAAGTAGATCTCCCCTAAACCTACAACAACCTGCACCTCAATAGACCTTACTTATGGAAGGATCTTCCTTGCCTTCTTCTATGCTCTGAGCACACATCTGTACTCCAAGTAGATCTCTCCTGATACTGCTCCCTGTTGTGTTGCTATCCTATCTGATCTTCCACCTATAGATCAAGCTAGTTCTGCACATCTGTGAACCTTGACCTTGCACACATACACATCTGCATATCAATGATCTTACTTACCATGTAGATCTCCTATCCTAGCCATGCTCACCTGATGACCAAGATCATACACTCCTAAAGAACCTTACTGATTCTCCAAACCAGTACCCACCTTGGTACTGTGGCACTAGGAGGAACACACCATTGCTCACCTCACACATAAAAGGAGCTTATAATAATTCTCTCTTACTCTCTAGCACAAATTTACAATACAACCATGAGTCTATTATATAGATCTCATCCAAACAATAATTAGACACCTAGTACAATAATTAGATCCGTAGCTCTCAGTCTATAATTAGCTCTCATCATACAAACACTTGGTTCATCAACTAATTGCCCATAATATACTCGCAGTCGAACCACACAGGCGACCGACGTTGGTCCCTATCTGCCTGGGGGTCACCGACGTCGGCCGATCTATGACCGATGTCGGTTGCTCTCCTACCTTATCCTGTCGATGTCGGTTGGCCTGACCGATGCCAGTGTCTGTGACACTCCAGCAACTCCTCCAATGGCCTTCTCCATGTCTGCATTAGTGAATCTTTTAGCTCCACAACCTAACAATTTGTTGTGTTGGTGCTCAACAAAGGGGTTGGTGATCCTATGGGTTGTTGCTCCTGTGAGTTGGTGATCATGAATAGTTGTTGTGTTGGTGCTTAGTAAAGGATTTGGTGCTCTTGTGGGTTGGTGATCATGAATAGTTGTTATGTTGGTGCTCAACAAAGGGGTTGGTGCACCTAAAAGTTGGTGCTTATGAATATTATAGTTTTATTTGGTGCTCATTCATATACTTGAGACTGTTCTCTATGGTTTTCCCACATTGGGTTTCTATGTTAAATCTAGTGTCTCTCTCTATCTTGTGTGGTGTTTATTATTTTAGTTTTATTGCATATCTTGAATGTATAGTTAAGTGACATGTTATTAAGTGAAATTTTATAGTATTTATGATATACTAATTCACCACCCCCCCCCCCCCCCCGCTCTTAGTATATCTCATGCTTAACACATGTAAGTTTAACATGGGATGGTGCTTTAGGAAATAAAACATGATAACACATAATGTTGATGCTAAGTAAAATGTAGTAAGGAAAAAATAAGATAAATGAAAAGACAGAATTGAAAAACACATACATTTACTTACCTTAATGTATGCAATCTTAGGAGATAAATAATATAAAATAAATGAAAGGAGAAACCTTAATGTTTGAAAATATTATGTGTATACATATGCCCCACTCAAGTCTCATCACATGTCATGTGAGAGAAACATAGCATGGTGCTTCAGGAAGTAGAAAATGATAACACATAATGTTGATGCTAAATAAAATTTAGTAAGAAATAAATAAGATAAATGGAAGGATATAATTGAAAAACACTTACCTTTACTTGCCTTTAATTTGGAGGATGTTCATGTTATTTTGGGACTACCTATAGTAGGTACACCCATGGTTATAAGAGTACCATATAGTGAGGAAGAGAGGAGAGCCTTAGTCATATGGGTGATAGGCTCAGAGAGGATATGCTCTAGATTGAGGGTTAGTTGTTTGATGTATATAAGACTTGTGATAACATAGGTGTTGTGTCACAAGTCAGATGGAAATATACCACTATTTGTGATAGGCTTATGCCAAATGATATTAGAGGATGGGGTGTTATATGACTTAGGCTCTATCACCTAGGTGCATCATGTAAATGACATGTATAGGATGCCATCTAAAAGGGAAAAGTTTAAAGGGCCTATTATATTACTAACTATATGGATATAGGAGAGATTCCCTATGTATCAATTGACTAGGTTGCTCCATGTGGTCGATGATATGTTGCCTCTAGTACAAAGGTGGTAGTAGGATCAAGTAGCATAGGCCATACACTACATGATAGTGATACAAGTGGTGAGGCAAGAAGATATTGTATGGTAACCTTATGGACACATTGCTATAGTGTGGCTAAGCTAGGAGACAGTCGCACTACCATTATCATGAATATAGATTAATGGTCACTATAGCTGGTGGATGGAGCCACATCTGATAGCATGGGTGCTAGGACAAATTGGACATCCTCACCAAGTGGTGCTAATAGTAGTGCCCATATTTTAGGCCCAACATGTGAGATAGCTAAGGGGGACAGGAGGATTATGGCCACTAGTTACTAGGCTAGTGATTAGAATATGCCATGAGAGATCATGGATAAGTTAGACACAAAATAAAGTAGAGGGAGAGGGGATAGATGCAGATGTAGGAGTAACAAAGGGTCCACTACCAACACGATAATAGGAGGAGAAATGACCACCATGGATATGGCATTGATGGAGATATGAGTAGTAACAGAGAGCAAAGATAGTAGTCATATCAGATGACCCATTAGGTGGGTTAGGATAGAGTTGGGCGATAAAGAGACCACTTAGGTGTAGCCTAAGATGGGCATGAGTAAAGACTCTAGGATTTAATTTTGGGTAGTGACTGACATATGAGGTTCTTGGAGGATGTGATGATGGGGAGATCATGCTCGATGGTTGTGTAGATGGTGAGATAGTGGTAGGTGACACATAGCCATGTAATAAAAGATGGTAAAATTTTGATTAAGTTATTTGAGATAGAGTATAGATAGATTTTGAGATATATCAGTGATCTAATATCTATTTGGTTTAATATTTTTAGGTGTTTTAGAGGAATAGGAGACCAAATGGGGGTCCTAGTGAGAGGAAACTCCATGATATCCTAGATGAGGCGCTGACACCATACAACCCTACCACACGAGAGGACCCCATGGTACCAACTACCCCAGCTCAGGTGAGCTGGTTAAGACTATGAAAAGAGGCCATAAGGTAGTTACAAGTTCATAGAGAAGGGATGCAACCATTATCAGGGGTGGGTATAAGAGAGGAATAGGCATGGTAGGCCATAGATCAGGGGAAATCCATGAATCTAGCTATTGTGACATATATGGGATAGGTATAGGCTCAGGAGAGAGTGACACATCTAGTGACCCTAACCCAATTAGGATAGGTTTAGGCCTAGGTGGATCATCTATAAGGGAAAGTATCAAGACTAAGATTTTGGATAGCCTTTTTATAATGTTCTATTCAGTAGAGTCAGACTGAGGCATTTATGGGTAACGTGGCTAACCCACAAGATAGGCATGATGGGGCCTAGTCATAAATAAATTAATTCAATCAATCACACTAAATCACATTAGGAAGAATAAGATAAAATAAAATTGGAAAAATTTGGTGTAAAACTTATCACACTAATTCAAGATAGGATGTATGAGAAAATTTGAGAAATTGTTGGGTTCTTACTTGCAATTGGAAAATTAAAAAAAAAAGTGAAAGAGAAATGAATTAAGCATAAAACATACTAAATCAAATTGGGAAGCATGTTTGAATTCATAATCAATCAAGTCTTATCTCATATTTAACAAATGTAATTTTGATTGTGATTGTGATTATTGGAAATTTTTATGAGGAAGGATAGGTCCTATCCATAATCTTATAATGTAACTGTTGACGCAAGAAAGCACACCTAGTGGCAGGAAAATAGGTTCTTGCCCTCTCCTCACAACATGGAAACTCCCCTCTCGCCTATGGGACTGGCGAAGTAGGAGGGGAGAGTCTCTAGATAAGGGCTAGCTCCCTTTGATGTATCATGTTTATTCCAGCAAGTGCAAATACAGGCATATATATATATATATATATAGACTTTTCATCCCCCCTTATTATATATATATATATATATATATATATATACAGCTATATAATAGTGTGGATGTGTGAAGGTCAGCCTATTTTTGGTGTATCACCTCCTTAGAGTAGTTTGTTTTCTTGTATTTTCCTCACTTTTCATCCCCCCTTATTATATATATATATATATATATATATATATATATATATATATATATATATATATATATATATATATATATATATATAAAATAAGGGGGGATGAAAAGTGAGGAAAATACAAGAAAACAAACTACTCTAAGGAGGTGATACACCAAAAATAGGCTGACCTTCACACATCCACACTATGAATTAGACAAAAACAACAAGACATACACTTCAGGTTTGGCAGAAGGACCAGACTGCAAGAGAAAGACATGGAGGTTCTCATGAAAACACAAAAATAGAGACTCACCAAGGTGCTGTACAATACACACTGTAAGTGACTTCCCCTATTTTACACTTACAAAAGAGCTCTTCTCTTATAAGCTACAAACTGGCGCCTTGTAGATAACTGGTCTATTGGTGTCAAACCTGTGAGAGCATCAAAGATAATGACTAAACACAAATAACACTTAGAGCATACACAGAATATCTATCCAAGATGGAGGCAAAACTTATTTTTATTGATTTAGGTGGAAATTTTGGCAGAGCTCTGCTTTGTAAAATTGTGAAAAGATCCTTACAAAATAACAAGTATCAAAATATATTTGAGAAAATGAGGAAGCCCATGTGGCATTTTTTTTCAACAAGTGGCCATCGCATCCCCTTAACATGTTGCTCAAAACATTAATGAGCCATGGGATTTATCTACTCGAAGTCTACAAATTTTAATGTCAAAATGCAGTTTGTCCACTTATTAAATGTAAAATGAAGAAACCGGTTGCATTACTCGCTGTTTGAGTCCTCTCATGATCAATTTTCAAGAACTGTTTCACCTACTAGAGTCACTTCTCAAATTGGCACTTCCTCTTGCCACTTGGACACTTTGTCCTTTTCTACCTTTTGTCTTCTTCCTATTCTTTTAGCCCTCAGGGGTGATCTCTTGGCTGGTCGCTGCATTCTTTAGGCTTTTCCATGCTTGATGCTCAAAGAGTTCAAAAAACAAATGGCTAGTTCATTGCATTAAATTTGACAACCTTTGGGATGTCACCGTCCTTGTCAAAAGTCATCAAATCTTTTCCTTTGAAGTGTGGCCTCCTTAAACTAAACCCATTGAACCAAAATGGTTCAACGGTTCAATGGTTCAACCAAGCGTACCGATGAACCTTCCAACTTTGAATCATTTGAACCTAGCTATGAATTAAATTCATTGAAACTACTGAACATGAAATGAATTGGCCTTAAACAACAAGTGAGAAGTTGACCGAAATTTTGCCTGTGGGCAAAATTAGTCAATAGATTAGTGACTCGCAAGGGAAGCATGCCTACTATGCTTTAGAATCCAGTTGCCTTGTAGTCCATTGGGCACAGAGTCAGATGTAGCTTTGATGAAAGTTAACAACAGCCCCAAGAGATTCAAGAATAAAAAATGAAGCTTTACCCCACACATAAAGGGAAACACATAAGGCTAAAAAACACTACTTGTGTAACTGCACTTAGGGAAAATAGGAAAAGAAATTGAAAGTAAACTACTATATATAGCTAACTAGGAATTTTCACCTCCCTCCTAGATCGAAAGGAAAATTTATCAAGTCCCCTTCCTGGCAAGAGGACTTATGGTGCCAAGCAAGTAGCTGAATGAAAATGGGATTTGGTGACTTGCTCTTCTTGCCTATCACCTGCATTAGATGGTACCTGAGTGGAGATTCAAACATGCTCTTAATGTATACATACTCTATTTGTTCTTGGAAGCTTGCCTCCTGTTGGTTCTTCAAGATGGTGTTTCCCATCAAGAAATTGATTGTTGGTGGCTCATCACCATAAGCCCCTTGATACAAACCCTTGACTGGCTTGCTCTCTTCTACCTCATGCTCGAGTTCCATGGTATGAACATCTACCTTGATGACTTCAAAGGAGATATCTTTAGATTCACCAACCTCTTGAAGGGGTAAATCTGAAAAACTACAGCCTCTTTGCATGCTTGTTAGAACCATAATGCTACCTTCTCCACTCTTATCCAGCTCATAGCCTCCCTAAAGAAAAGTGTAGCCTGCCTCGATGACTTCAAAAAAATCATTCAAAGCATGAACAAGAGATTATCCATGCTCCTTCATGTCAGCTAAGGTGATCTCCTCCTCATCTGTACTCATGAAGTCTCCTTGATCAGTCATGAATTGAGCACACTCTTCTTCGCTTGCTTCCTTCAAGACAGGTTCCTCCTTGAGAAGGGGTAAAGTGGAACACTGATGGATGAACTCATGTGGAAGAAGAGGTAGTCCCTAAACTAGAATCAAATGATTCTCCTCTTTCCATTTGGTCAGCACTTCACCTATATCAAGCATGGCCTAATAGTTCTCTTGGGGATGTGTAGGTGGGATGTGTTTAGACATGGAATGTGATGTTGGGTCTGAACCGTCCATCACACATTGGCTAAGGAATCTCTCTTTAGATTCTAATTCTGTAATTTGCCTGTCTATATTCTCTTGGAAGAGCCTTTCCTAGAAGTCACAATCATCATCAGGTGTAAGAGTAGCCCCATCTTCTTCAAGGTTTTGATCAAAACCTTTCCCTTCTTCCTCCTTTCCACCCCAAGATTCCACTGTTTGCTTCCAGCTTGTGATCTTGAGATTGGAATCTTGCTTCTATAAACAGGTAGCAACTTTATGATTTTCCAGGTCCTAAGTTGGTTCATGATGTTCCTTCTTCCAGCTTGGAATCTGGAGATCATGTTGAAAGATTTGAGGAGGTTGGGGAGGATTTGGGAGGGTCTGCTCATGTGCAAGAAGAGCTATCTGAAAAGAGGCGTGCTGAAAAGCTAGGTGAACAAGATTGAGGGTAGGATCGATTGATGCATCGGATGAGTTAGAATGAGCAAGTGCCATTTGATAGAAAGGAGTTGGCATACAAGAGGGAGTTTTCTCTAGAATAGGAGGGGGCAGACCTTGGGCCAAAATTTCTTGATTTTTGTTCCTCCATTTTACCAATACTTTGTCAATATTGAAATTAGCTCGTGGATTGGTGGAAGGGGTGCCTTTTGGAGTCATCTCCTCTATAAGGTCTGAAAACTCCATTTCTCTCTCTCCCAGTAGTCTCATCTTAGCCTCTAATTCCTCAATTTGCTTAGCTATATTATCCTCATTTTTCACTTCTTGGAGCTTGTGGGAAACACCATACAGAAGGGGTGTGCATGAAAATTATTGTGAAATGTAAGGAGCTTCTTGAGGAAGAGTGGGGGGAACTTGAAAAGGACTAACCTCATCTTGTACCTGACACTCTTGGATAATGTCTTTTTCCCCCTTGTTATTCCGTGACTCAATCACTTGATTCCAGCTCAAGAAATTTGGACTGGGCATCTCCTTTGGGGGTGATGGGGCCATAGTGTGAGAGGGTAGCAAAGATTTAGATTCCACTTCCCTTGCTACCAAGATGGACTACTACATCTGAAGATTTTCCAATTCAATCTATCTATCAAGATTAGCCTTAAACACAAGATTTGCTTTTTTTGGAACTCTCCTCAACATGATTGGGAAAAGGACTTTGACAGGCTTGATTTGGCTCATGAGCAGGCACCATATATGACTAATATGATGTTTGGGGCAGTGAGTATGTAGTTTGATAGACTTGGTAAGGCTGCCTCTCATGAACACTTATCTTCTCCTCCAAAGATGTGATCAAACCACCCACATCTAGCATCTCACTTGTAATCTTGTGCCAATTGGCTCTTTCAATAAGAGCCCATTCCTTTTTAACCTAAACCAATGCATTCCTCACTTGATGGATGATATGATCAGGAATTTCTTGGCCACATCCTCTTCTGGTGTCAAGATCTATTACATGTTTTTCATATCCCAACACTGCTCACTTGAAGGCAAAAACAGGTTGATTGGAAAAGAGACTAGGTTGAGTGGCATAAGTGACGTAATGAGGAGATTGGGCATAAGGTTGATATAACTCATTAAAGGGCTAGGACTGGCCATATTGAAACTAATAAGGATCAACATAAGGCTAGTAAGGATCGTAGCCATGCTGGCCAAGGAAAATAGGGTCCATGGCTCTGAACGATGGGATTATACATACCAGAATGCTATTTCTTGATGGTATTGCACCATAACTGCTTAACCAATTGATTTAACTTGGAGTTGCCATTGGTGTTTGATGTAGAAGCCTCTAAAGGCTGGTCAGTTGAAGAACACACCAAAAATTCTTCAACTCTTTGGACAAAACCTGTCCCAGTTCATCCCACCGGGCGTGCCAAAATTGTTGATGCAGGAAATTACACCTAGTGGCAGGAAAATAGGTTCCTACCCTCTCCTTGAAACATGGAAACTCCCCTCTTGCCTATGGGATTTGTGAAGCAGGAGGGGAGAGTCTCTAGATAAGGGCTAGCTCCCTTTTATGTATCATGTTTATTCCAACAAGTGCAAATATAGGAATACACACACACACACACACAAACACACACACACACACACACACACACACACACACACACACACACACACACACACACACATAAAATAAGGGGGGGGATGAAAAGGGAGGAAAATATAGGGAAAAAACTACTCTAAGGAGGTGATACACCAAAAATAGGTTGACCTTCACACATCCACACTCAGAATCAGATAAAAACAACAAGACATACACTTTAGGCTTGGCAAAAGGACTAGACTGCAAGAGAAAGACATGGAGGTTCTCATGAAAACACAGAAATAGAGACTCACCATGGTGCTATATAATACACACTATCAGCGACTTCCCCTATTTTATACTTCCAAAAGAGCTCTTCTCCTGTAAGCTATAAATTGGAACCTTGTAGATAACTGGTCTGTTGGTGTCGAACCTGTGAGAGCATCAAAGATAATGACTAAACACAAATAACACTCAGAACATACATAGAATATCTATCCAAGATGGAGGCAAAACTATATTTTTATTGATTCAAGTGGAAATTTTAGCAGAGCTCCACTTTGTAAAATTGTGAAAAGATCCTTACAAAATGACAAATATCAAAATATATATGAGAAAATGAGGAAGCCCATGTGGCATTTTTTTTCAACAACTGGCCATAGCATCCCTTTAACAAGTTTCTCAAAACATTAATGAGCCATGGGCTTTGTCTGATCAGAGTCCACAAATTTTAATGTCAAAATGTGGTTTGTCCACCTATTAAATGTAAAATGAAGAAACCGGTTGCATTACTAGTTGTTTGAGTCCTCTCATGATCAATTTGCAATAACTATTTCACCTACTAGAGTTACTTCTCAAATTGGCACTTCCTCTTGCCATTTGAATGCTTTGTCCTTTTTTTCCTTTTGTCTTCTTCATGCTCTTTTAGCCCTCAGGGGTGATCTCTTGGCTGGTCGCTGCATTCCTTGGGCTTTTCCATGCTTGACGCTCAAAGAGTTCAAAAACCAAATGGCTAGTTCATTGCATTAAATTTGACGGCCTTCGGGACATCACTATCCTTTTCAAAAGTCATTAGGTCTTTTCATTTTAAGTGCGGCCTCCTTGAACTGAACCAGTTGAACCAAAATGGCTCAATGGTTCAATGGTTCAACCAACCGTGCTGATGAGCATTTAAACTAAAGCCGATGAACCTTCCACCTTTGAACCATTTTAACCCATCTATGAACTAAATTTATTGAACCTCTTGAACCTGAAATGAATTGGCCTTAAACAACAGGTGAGAAGTTGACTGAAATTTTGCCTGTGGGCAAAATTGGTCAACAGTAACTCACAAAGGGATCACCAGTGAGGTTGAATAAATGTGAAAATATGGTAATAAGGGGATGTCAATAATATGAATGTGAAATTGTGGCAATTTGTGAGGTAGGCTAGGTCCTATACATGGTCTTACAATGCAAGTCATAAATGGAATCTATAGGGAAGTGATCAACAAACAAAACAATATTTATCAAGGGTAAATATTAGGATTGTAGGTCATGAAAAAAGGGAATGTAAAAAGCATAACTAAGGAATATTATGAAAAGCCCTTAGGAGATAAGATAGATACTAAGGACATGAGAAAATACTAAGTGACTAATGACCATAAATGTATAAAGGAAACCTATTTATTAAAGACACAAAGATATGTAGTCAAATAAGAATAATACTAAGATCAACTCATGAAGGTAGATTGGTATAATAAAATTAAAATGGACCCACATTCCCATGACACATTCCCCTTATAGAGCCATTAGTGTACTAAAAATATTGGGTACTTAAGTGAGAAAGTAGGTAACACTAAAATATTTTTTATTCTCTTTTTCTAATCTACTAGCCTACCACACCCCAATGGACCTCAGCTCTACTGTGAGGCCAACTATGGAGTTTGAGCTGCAACTAGAAGAATGAGATGTGCTTTGAATTATGTATTTTAGTGTGATTTGACTTTTAATAATTTTGAATGTTTTTGCCTTTTGTATCATTGCCTTCGTTACTTTTATCTTTGGTTATTTAGCTTCCTTTATCCTAAGCCTACCACTTATTAATGTGTATCACTCTATCTCTCATTTTGGTCATTTAAGTTTGTATGGAGGGTGCATCTTGAAAAGCCTTATATATATAAAGGCTTTTCAAGATTCATCCTCCATACAAACTTAAATGACCAATAATGAGAGATAGAGTGATACACATTAATAAGTGGTAGGCTTAGGATAAAGGAAGCTAAGTAACCAAAGACAAAAGTAATGAGGACACTTAGGCTTAACTATAAACCATCATGTTATCTCAAGTCTCAACCATGTATATGCTTGGTCGGTGAATAGTGATAAAGGTGAAAGAGAGATCCAAAATAGACTGATAAGAGGAAAGTATAATGAGACAAATTTTTAGCTAAATGATCACACGTTATAGAAGGATTGACTAAAGGGAACTAGGTTTGTATAACCAAGTCACAATGAGAATTATTCGTGTAGGTAGAGATAAGAAATAAAATAATCATGAAAAGATAATACGAGAGTTTTTAAGAAATAAAATCAAGAAATAAAAAGAAAGAAATGATAAAAAATACATCCATGAGCAAACATAAATAACATGATAAGTAATATAGAATGTAAAATTAAAGTCACCATGTATGATAAATAATAATTTGACAAAATGTTAAATGATATAACAAAGAGATAAGGATAAATTTGGAGCACACATCTATCCCAAAATGAACTATAAAAACACCATGCATGTATTCATAAGTAATGATATATTTGTCCACACACATTATCCAGACCATTTGATAAGTCTCTATTAATTTGGATGTGAACTACAGTTAATGTCTCATCTATCTTCAGTGAAAACTGAGAAAATAATTCAAGTCTAATCTCCTCAATAGAAAAGGTAGGAATGCTTGATGGATGATGTTAAGGAGGGATATTAAGAAAGGGATGATTAGGATAATACATGCGAGAGGAATCTATAGGAGATGAAGGGATCACCAATGGGGAAGGATCCACAGATGAGGGACTCACAGGTGGAGAAAGATCCATAGGTGAGGGAAGGTCCACGGGTGAAGGATTCATGGGTGGAGGAGTAGGATGTGATGAAGGTACCATAAGAGGGGATAGAACCATATGAGGTGGAAACATTAGAGAAGAAGGGGGATCCTTCTTATGGGAATGACATATGGGAGGAATGGTATAAGGTGTGGCAATAGTCAAGATATTATATTTAAGGTGTTACTGAATCATGTAAAAATGATCAATATGATGGGTTCCATATTGGTTTAAAAGATAATAAACCTCTTTAAAATTTAAAATATACTTAGGTAGTACATTTGGGGGAGGTATGGCCTTTTCTAATGATTTAATGGTAGAAAGATACAAAGTGTCAATATGTTATCATAATTTGTGACTATGTGTGGATGAATGATTATTTGTGCTATGGAAGCAATAGATATGCCTATGAGTAGGCTTAGTACAAGTACTCATAGGAGGAGGTGTAACATATATGGAAGGAGTTTGGGAAGGCTCATTGGCCCATTTAGTGGGTAACAAAGCCTTTTATGGTAAATGAAGAAAACCATTATCGAGGAAAGGTGGTGTTGGTGAAGGGACTGGACTAGGCTCAATAAAAAAAGTGAGGTGATTGGAAGTAGGGATAAACTTAGACAAAATAGGATTAAAAATGGGCTCTAAAGTGGGATGTACTGAGGGAGGGGTGGGGTCTATAGAAAGCTAGAGGAGGGTTGCATGCATCTTAGGATAAGTAGGCTATAGGGGTCTAGGTACCTAACAAAGTGATAAGGCCCAATCATAATATGATCTATAAGCATACTCCTCATGGTTATTTAGAAAATAGAGGTGTCTATACCATATATACCCTATTATAAAGAGTAAAAATACTAAAATTAGGAACAATATATGATGGAATATGAGAAGAAGCATTAAAAGATTGAAGCAACAAAGAATAATAATAGATAATCTCAACATTAGGAGCCTAAAAAAGATGACCTAAAAATGGATTATCTAAGGTATAACCATCATCATAATCAGGTGTATGGAGATAAATGATATAGGTAGGGATGATGTTATCATTTGATGAGGTGTGATGAATGGAATGTTGAGTCTTAGTCAAAATAATGGGGATATCATCACAAGGTGGTTCATGAGAATGAGGATAAAAGAAGCAAGAAGCTAAGAGATGAGATGAGGTGAGAGATCAAAAGTTTTAATCTTGAGGTTTATCCCATCAATTTCATTGTCATTAGAATATAGGAGGTTAGGTGGAATATTCCTAATGAGTTCAAAATGACCATTGTAACCTTTAGTTTAATTTATGGGAAATTTGAATCTTTGAGACTCACAAAATGGAAAATTAGGCAAAGGTTTAAGAGTCTGAATCTTGAAGAAACTACGGTCTTGGAATTGTTCAAAATTTCAAGGGTTAGTATCAACTTGAATCCTATAGATGTCTTCATTATAAGGGAATTTAATGCACTGGTAGGTAGAAGAATCAACTGCTCTCATACGATGAGTCCACGACCAACCAAGAAAGATGTTATAAGATAAAAAAGTTAAATATCATCACCTTCACATGAATCATGACATGTGGGATGATAATATGAAGATAAACACAAACTAAAGGAGGAATTTTCATTCTATCATATTCTTGACATGTGATACATGTGGATTTGAGATTATATTCAAAATATCTAAGGGTTTTGATAAAATTAAGAGAGGTAATATAGGTGTTGTAACCCTCATCAATCAAGGCATGCTTGACTTGGATATCACCAATTTGGACACTAATGAATAGAGGAGGATCATCTACACTAAATATAATCCCATTATAATTCATAGAAATGATGGGTAACTTTAGGGAATTATAAGTGTCCATTGTTTCAGCAACATGGATGGACATCTATTCACATTATTATTATATGCTATCTTCAAATCTAGATAAGGTTGCTTCACATCATATTAAGGGAGGATAAAGGATGTTAATTTCAAATAATAATACATAAGATGGTTTTGATGATGTAGAGAGGTCCTCATAAGCTCAAGAAATGAATTTGGGATGGGAGATTAGTGAGTTCCATGATGGGATCCTACTCATCATAACCCATAATAAAGTTGTTAGAAATAGGTGCATAGTGTTGAAGTAGGTCCTCAGAAGGATGATCCTAAGTACATTGGAATTTGTGTTGATAAGAGTAGGAAGGTTTATAACAAGGTTGTAAACTATGTTAATAATATGAATAAATTTTTGTAGGTTGGCATTGAGAATTGCTAGAATAAGTGTTAATAGAGGCTTGATTATCCTTGGTGTTAGGTAAATAAGATGGAGGGATGGCATAAATAGAATGGGAATTTTTATGTAAGGGAAAATTTTGGATTTTTATCATCAAAATTTATAATATCATCTTGTCCTAACTCATTTAAGTGAGTTTGATAAGAATCCTAGATAATATGAAATGTGCAAGATAATGGAGGGGTATAGATAGGTTGAGGATCAATAAAAGTGACCACCCTTCACATATTAGTCACATCAACTAAATTCTCTTCAAGATTTAGGTTAATGATACTTTTTACATTGTTGGTGGAAGGGGTGGGATTGTCTTGGTTATCTTGGTGGTTTTTGTGATTTAGAAGAGGGTATTTATAGATGACCAAATGAGCATTGCTTTATTTAAAGCTTGAGATTTAATATTTGTTTCATGAGCCTTAAAATCAATGTCATAGTCTTGTTGACACTTATAAATGATATAATCATGATCAAAATTAGGACCAAGAATAAAATCCATATTTTAATTATAAAGCTACCTATAGGTCTCATGAGAATGACCCCAACTAGCGTGAAACCAACAAAACTTGTTGGGATCATACCAAGATTTCATAGGATGAGTGGGATCAAGTTATCATGGTAGAGGCCTAGGTAGACATTTTAATAATTTAGTTGAGGATAAATATTTTTAAATATTATGTTATTAGGTGAAGATAAATGAGGATTTGTGAATTGTTGAAAAGGGGGAGCTAGTTCTGAATATTGCTTAGGAATGACAACTTGCATAGTGTTAATGGTGTCATAAGAGTCTATGACACCATCATTGGTAGTATTATGATTTTTGTTCGTAAGTAAGATACGAGTACCCATAGAAGGTTAGGGTGGCTTAAATTAATGCATAAGGAAATTTTGCCATTTGGATTTGTCAATGGATTCCTCTAAGGTACATGGAGAGAGAGTGTGAACCTGGTATTGCAAGTTAGGTAAAGAGCATTGGTAAAGAGATGGAAAAGGTTATCATCAACCATGTTATGTTCACATTTATTGGATAATGTTTCCCACATTTTAACAAAATCTCAGGCAATTTCATTTTTAAGTTGCTTAAAATTGATAAAATGGGCCAAGGTATTTTCAAGAATATCACTAGTTTAGAACTCTTAGACTTGAGCATTTAATAAATCTTCCAAACTAGTAATATAATGATTTTCAAGTTAGTTATACCAATCTAAAGCATCATCCATGAGATTTTTGGCTGATAGATTTGTAGTGGCAAAGGTATTTAATTTCGCCCAATATTTATAGATTTTTCCAAATGCTTTTAGATGAAGAGTAGGATCAATTGATCCATTGTAAGAAATTTTAGGGGTGATACATCTTATATCAATATCATAAATTTGAGTTGTATGAGTCTAATTTTGAAGATGTTTAATTTTTTTGTTGATAAGAGGAGGTTAAGGGATGAGATAATCATGGGCATCCTAGATAGGAGGTGGGGGAATATTTTGATTATGTGTACCCCAAGGCGTTGGTTGAGGGTGGTTTTGAAGATGCAGAAGGTGATTTTGCATCCTCATCATTTGATTTGTATTATCAAATTGAAAATTATTCATTTGATCAAACATTTGTAATAAGAGTTGATAGGTTTGATTGGAGTTGTTAGCATTATCTGAGTCATTAGAGTTGGTATTAGTGGCTTGGGTACCACTATTGGTGTTGATAAGAGCTTGAGATGAACTATTAGAATGCGAGGCACTAGTGGCGAAAGTTGATTATGTAGCAAAAGATGGACTAATAGAGGGATGAGAAGGTATAGAACTAGAAACATGATTACCATGGGTAATAAATGATGCACTAGTGGAAGAGTTATGGAGAGTGGGTCTTAGGAGAGGCCCACTAGATGTATAACCTATAATGTTAGTGGATATACTAGGTTTGAAGGTGGAATAAGTCAAAGAGGAAGAAGTCATGATATGAGAAGGGGTCATGATAGAGGTAAGAGACTGATAAAAAAATAAGGTAGCATCCCCAAATCCATGTGAGAATGTGGGAGAAGGTAAATGAGGCTATTTAAATTGACCAATGATCATGAGATGGTAAATGGTAGAAGAATTATTTCATCGATGTTGAGGAAACTTAGAGATAAAGAAGAGAATTTTAGGGGTATACTCTAATTCAAGTTGATCTTCAAGTGAGAAAATAGGATTTAAAAGTCAAAATGAATGAGAATGGGTCCCATAATTCATTGTGTAAGTGGCTATATGAACATTACTCTCATCTAGGAGAGGATCCCTACTCTACTTATGGGAGACCTTGTGATGGTTGGTAAAACTCATCATATCTATTGTATTTAACTCAAGGTTTTCTTCAAATAGGAAGTTCATGATGATGGAAAAGGATTTAACAAGGGAAGAGAGATACCAAAACAAGAAAATAGGAAGTGATAGTAAACTGTACAAAGTCAACTGGGTTGACCTAGTGAAAAAAATAGTGTTTGAGAATTATATAAAGTTGATAGTGTCGACCTAGTACAAAAGATAGGGATTGAAAACTGTATAGAGATAAGAGGGTTGTTCTAGTACAAAAAATAAGGGTTAAAAACTGTACAAAGTTGACATAGTATAGGAAACAAAAGTTGAAAGTGTATAGAGTCAACATGGTCGACCTAATACTGGGATTATAAGCTAAAAAAGCTAGGAAAAAGATGTAGAGTTAATAGGGTCAACCTAGTTATATATCCTAGAAGGCAAAAAAGAATATTATGTTGATAATATGGACCCATTATTATAAGTAGGAAAAATAGATAGTCTATAAGATATTGTGTCGAACAAAATGACTATGTACTGAAATAGGAAATATTTTTCAAGTAATTTTTAAATCAATAAATGAAAGGAAAAGAATAATCAATTATATCAATGAGGTTGATCCAATCGAGGTACATATCACAAAACCTTGCACCAACATTATCTAATACAAGTTTTTATAATATAACATATAATTAAATAGATAGAAAGCAGTTAATTTAGAAAGTAAAAGCAAACTAAGTGGTCATATTGAATGTTGTTAGATTATTAGAATAATTTTAGATGTGATAGGAATTTTGCTGTAAGGAACTAGAAAATAATTTAAGGATAGTTTCAGGATGTTTAGGTTAAAAGGAATCTATATTGGTAATGATACTGGCTTGGGATTGGGGCTTACCCCCACACTTCACACACCACAAAAATAAGGGTGTCCAGTGCTTAGAAAAAATATACCATTAACCATGTGTCTATGCTTGGCAAGAAAACCAAGTCATCTTCCCCCTTGGGGATGAAATCTAAGAAGGTAGGCCTTAGGTAGACAATTGTTAAGGTGATTTTTAAGATTTTGTGATTTGGTAGTGTGTGCATAAAAGATAAAATAGTGAAACTAAATAATATATTGAAAAAATACCTAATTATACTATGTGATCTATTGTAAGCATACATGTAACAATAAATGAAAGTTTGAGCTAATTACTAGCATATAAGTGTTAATTCCAACTTTAAAACATAATACAGTGTTGATTCTAATGATAGTGTATGTAGAGATTACAGAATATAATTGATAGTGTCACTTCTATACTATGGAATCAAGGGTCCAAAAAATAACTATGTTTATAGTGTCAACTTATTTTTATAGATAGAATACAAAATATAGAACTATGTTGACAGGGTCAACCTATTTGACTATATAGGGGGAGTTTTGAAGACTACAAACTATGAAAAATAATGGTGTAAAGGAAAATTGGTGCGTTGGAGGATGTATATGATGCTATATATCTATCAATTATACCATGGTAATGTCATGGAGGTGTTCTAGATGAAGTTCCTTGATAGTCTAAGTGATAATGACATAGTGTAAAATGTGTTTATCCTAGTCTGCTTGAAGTAGGCTTGGTTGATCTTCAATTTGGGTATGGTTAGAGATGTTTAAGGATGAGTATGGTGATTTTATCATGTGAAAGGGTTCCTATAAGACATTTTATATGCTTTGAGTGTTTGTGTACATGAGTGTAATTCACCTAGTTCATCATTTTTCTTATCTAGACATTTTGGGTCTAATGGTAGAAAATCTAAGTAAGAAGTTTGATGACATCATAATTTACATGTATGGATGAATTAGGTGGATTTGGTTATATGGTTGTGATCAGATTAGTCCTTAGTTTCTATGCACAAAGTCTCAAGTCTATTGATGAAGAGTGATAAAAAATATGCAAGTAAAAATTTGGGCTCTTAGGCATTTGACAGTGTTTTCTCATAGCCAAATTTACAATATGTCAAGAAAAGTTGAGTAGGTATTTTGATGGTGGAATATATTACACGTCTGGATATTTTAGGATAATGTGATCATATGGGTTTTTTGGTTTTTTACCTAGTTGATTATCACTAATTTTTAGGTCAAGTGCCTAAGTGTTACAAAAGATATGTGTGTTCAAAGTTGGCCTCCTAGGCAAGTTTTTGACATAGTTGTCTTTGTGAAAAGATAAATATGAGTGAGCATTTTAGTGTCATTATATCTCACATGTGTGAGGGTTCTAGGATCAGATTGTTAAATGGATGTCTTATTCTATGTGAGTATATCATATGGTCCAAAATTTTAGAACTTGCACTTGAACAAAGCAAAAGATATGAAGGTGCAAGGTTGACCTTACAAAAAGATTTCAATGGTCCCCAAACTTAGTCTATTTTGAATGAATATAAATATTAGGACCAGATGAAGATCTAATGGCTCATGATAAATTTTAAAATGAATATATATGGTGTGAAATATGTGCAATAGGTCAAAGTGTTTATTGGTTAATAGAGATAAAGATCGAGCTTCTTCTAAGATCCAATGGTGTGTAGGTGATCATATAGTTTTGATCTAATGGTGCATGTTGAGTGAGATGGTAAGAGGTGATCAAAAGTCACATGAGGGTACCAAGTGTCATGATTAGAGGGGTTTTTATAAATATTTAATAGTCAACACTATCAGATAAAGACCTAACTGATCCATAGAGATCGATGATGTGTGATGAGTCAATATTGCAATATTGGATGAGATGAGATAAATTGTTTGAGGTTTAATGTTTGGAAGTGGTGCACTATAAGTAAAATGTTGGGATTCATACAATAATATATATGGTGTGTGATTGATATAAATTAGTGAGGACATGAGCTATGAGCATGGTGTTTGAAGTTTAATTCTGACCATTTAAATTCAAATATTTAAATTTAACAAAGGAAAGACCAATGCCTAGTGTTTGAGCCATAACTTTTGAAATATGAATAATTTGACCAAGTAGTTAAAATAAAATTTGTATAGGACTTAAAAGTTCATATATAAATATTAATTTTAAGGTCAAATTATTAGTACAATAAAATTTATTGAGCTTCAAATTTGACTATGTTTTCATGTTTATCTTGCAAGTGACTTGAGAATATTGTTTGAGCTTGTTTTGATGTTGTTTCGATATCTCTTTATGAATTAGATATTATGGAGTGTTTTATAACTAGTGAGGACCATATTTGTGGATTATAAAGGTTTGAAAATTTGTATATAGTATGAACAAATATTAATAAGTTGACTATGTATTCATTCATGATGTTTTTGTGCACTAAGTCAGTGTTTGAGTTGTTTGAGCATACACAGATGTCAGCGAAGTTAACTATTATAATTTTATGATGTTGAAGTGGACATAAGGAATGTACCCATGTAATTAAAATTTTTCCTATGTTTTTTTTTCCTTGATGAAGGGATAAATGGGTGAATAGGTCTCCATGAGCCCTATAAGGGTTACAAGGGCCTATTTGATAGGTGTAGCTACTTAAGGGTTACCCATGAGTATTATGGCCAACCTATATGAATGTTATTTAGTTGTGTCTCAATGAGATATATTCCTTAAGGGTTAATTAATGCCTATTGTCTGACCAAGATGATGATGATCATAAATGATATATAAATAGTGAAACCAAATGTGTTGTTTCTAGATTTATGAGTGAGACTAGTTCAAGGTGTATGTGAGAGTTGTGGAACAAAGGAGAGGTAAATGCACAGGTAATGATTTCATTAGTATAATATATTTTTAACTATGTGTATGACTTGTATTTCATATTTTTGATGTTAGAATAGTGCTCTTGTAGATTTAAAGAGTGAGCATGATCAAAGGTGAATAGTGATAAATAAAGGTCTATCATTAGGTGTTGTATACATTAGTCCAAAGGTGGATGTGTTCTTAGGTGTTGTGGAAGTTCAACATCAAGGGGGTTTCATCCTCCTTGCCAGGTGAAACTTGTTAAAATGTCTAATTATTATGCAACTCAGCCAGATAGGTGTAGTAGCTCCTTGTGGGATTGTAGTCTCACTAAAATAAGGGATGATAGTTCCTTAATTAGTTACATTTTATCTAAATTGGTTCTTTTTATTATACGACACTAGTCACATTATAGGTTCTAGTGGGTTTTCTCTCCCAAGAGGGTTTCCTACATATGTCATGTGTTATGAGATTGATCTTGCATTATTTCTATTATTCAGTGCTATGAATGATGCGTATGCTTCATGAATGCTTATGGTAATTGATTAAGAACTTGAAAGTGATTGAAATTTAAGTTGGATTATTTGGGCTCACTGACTCACCCTTGCCTCTCAGTGATTGTACCTATAATAATTGGTATCAAAGTAGCTCCTTTGGTAAAGGCTTAATATCTTAAAGGTGATCTAAGGTACAATATGGGTAGTCATCAAGGATATTTATCTACTAAGCAAGAACCAATGTTAAATAGATCCAATTATTCTTTCTAGAGTTTAAGGATGAGGATATACATTATGTCCCTAGGGTTTGATGTATGACAGTCTATTATGGATGGTTATGTTTTTCCTACTACTCTTCTATCTAGTGTTGCAAATAAGAAGTTACTCAGGAATAATTATAAGGCAATGAAGGCCATCACTTATGGGCTTATAGAGTCTAAATTCACCAAATTAATATATTGTAAATCTAATAAAGAGATATGGGATAAAATTCAAATCATTTATGAAGGAGATTCAAAGGTCAAGCTTGTTAAGTTACATACTCATAAAAGGCAATTTAAAAGTCTCAAGATGAAAGAAGAAGATTTTGTGGCATCATTTCTATAGAGAGTTGATGAGAATCTTGAAGAGGATAATGTAGTCCAAATGGTATTAAGGTCTCTATCCCTCAAGTTTGATCCAAAAGTATCTACTATAGAATAAATTCATGATCTTACTCAATTGAAGGTGGATCAATTGCATGGCACCCTTATTGCCTATGAGATGAGAGTAAATCATGATAAACCACTAAAGAAGGAAGAATCATTCAATATAGAGATGAATCCTAAGAATAAGTTCCAAGGTAATAAATCAAAAGAGGATGCCATATCTGACATTGATGAGGATGAACTAATTGATTTAATTAGTATTAAATTGAACACATGATCAAGGAAGTATAAGAGTAAAATACCCTTCAAATGTTTCAACTATGGAGAGAGATAAAATTTTACTCATAAGTTCCCTCATAAGCAATAGAAGGATGGTGATGAAGAGCATGGTGACGACTAAGATGAAGAAAAGAAGACATACAATGAGAAAGGATTCAAAAAGTATAACAACAAGAAGTCCTTCAAGAACAAAAAGAGCCTTTACACCATAGAAGATTGCAGCTCTTCAAATGAGAGTGAAGATAGTGACTCAGAATATGATCATGAAGATGTTGGTTCTATTGAAGATGAAGCTCTATGCATGGCTGAGGAAGGAAGTTGCTCACATAAAAAAAACTCAAGATTGAGAATAAGATCAATAAGAATAAGAAGTCTCAACTCAAATACTATGAGGAGAAATTTAGTGTGTATGAGGAAAGAATGAATGGAGACACCAAGGAGAAAGAAGATATAGTCAAGTATCTCAATTGTTAATTGTAAATCCTATCTACAAGCTTGAAATCTAAGCAAGATGAATATTCAAGGTATGTTTCTAAAAATAAGTCTTTGAAAGATGAGTTAGAGAAGTATGCAAGCAACGTGAAGCCATTTATGATATTTGAAAAGAGCGCAAGTGATTTAGATGATATTCTAAGTTGTCAAAAATATATTAGTGATATAACTAGTCTTGGAAATGAAGAAGAACAAAAGATGTAACTCAATACAAGATAAAGAATAATGTGAACAAGGACAATCATTAGACAAGGAATGAAGGTGCTGGTATAATGAAGACAAATTAGACAAGACAAATAAATTCCATGAGGTATATAAGTTTCAATGGTTATTGTTTCATATGTAATCAAATTAGGCATAGAGATAGAGAATGCAAGAGACTCGTTAGAAATGATTTTGCAAGGAACTATGATAGAGGTCTTAAGTCAAAATGTGTGAACAAAGTTAAGTGTTTTAACTGTCTTATTGTGGGACACTTTACAAACAATTATCCATAAAATATTAGACAAGGTGAGTCCTCTTCAAAAATGGGTGGTTGTTTTTTTATCATGACAAAGGACATATTGCAAGTTTATGTCCAAAAATGGTAAGATAAAATATGTTTCCATTAAGGAATATTGTCTGCTACAATTGTGAGAAGACTGGCCACATTTCTAGGTTTTGCAAGCAAAGGTAATCAAGTCTAAATGTGTTCAATTAGGCTCCTAGAGCGAAAGGAAGAAGGCAAGTTAACTCCTGGAAATCAAATTTGGTAAGTATGAGTCATGATGAGACTAAAATTCCAAGTAATTTATTTGCTATGGTGGAAAATACTTTAGAAGTTGAAGAGTGCCAAGGGATCTTATTATCTGCTCATGTTGTGAGTAAAGAGACCGAACTCAAAGAGAAGACCAAGGTACTAGTTGAGGCTAGTTATAAGGTAAGTATGGATCTAAGTGAACATCTTATTGTTATTGAGTAAGTTTAATTCAAAGAGCATCAATTGACAGTGCCTAGTGATGAGGTTTAAAGCTGTAAGGAAGATTCTATAGTTGAAAAGGCATGCTATGAATCTATGTTGTCTCCATGTATTTATAATCCAATCATAGAAGAGAAAGAGAGTGATATATAAAAGGAACTAGTTGTCTTAGTTCACACTAAGTAGAAGAAGAGGAACAAGAAGTATTATAGTTATAAGAGGTTTCCAATCATTATTGAGGGGATGTGGCCACTCCTGGATTCAATTTTTTTTATAGCATTATGGTGCAAAGGATGTCTTTGTTTATGCTTTTTAAAAGACACCTTTCAATGAAGATTCATGTATTAATGTGGTGTTATTTAGAAGGTATGTTATGGAGCAGTCTACAGGGTCAGATTGTAGGTTCTCAAATGGCACACTGAGATTATTGAAATGTCAAGAAGGTTTTATGATTAGAAAGTTATGTTGACCTTATTATAGCTTGGTTCAAATTTTTTTATGGTCTGAAGGTATGCTGAAGTCAAATTGAAAATATTTGATTTCTCTCAATTTTATCATGTTTTACTTAAGGGCAAGGAGGCCTAAAATTAGTTATAGGATGTATGGGTTCCCAAAGTTATGGTGGTTCAAATTTTGGTCCATAAGTACGTAATGGTTGTCTCCAGGTGTAAAATAAGTTTTAGAGGTGCACGTTAACTAGAAAAAGGTTTATTGACTCTATTTATTTTGAGAATCTAAAGTTTTGGGCTATGTTAGAAAAGTGGTTTGCCTTATGATTTGAGGTTTGAATATTATTAATATATTAAATGGGAAAAATGGGTTTTCAATTCAAGATTCACAAAGATTTGAATGTTTGTGTTTCTCAAGTTATTCAAGTTTCTTGTCAAGTTGGAGGCCTACTTGGGTAGTAGGTTTATGAAGGAAGTTTATTACAGAAGATGAACCAAGTGATGAAAATTGGTCTGATTAAATGGGAATACGAGAGTTCTCTATATATAAAGTTTCAAGTGTTGAAGGTGCATCTACTAAATTTTTTTGGGCTTTGCAAGTTCCAGGTAGGGCTATAAGGAGTCTAGACAGGCCTAATGAGAAGATGAGTGATTTTTATTTGGTTTATCTAAAATATCAATTTATGTATGTTTAAAGGAGAGTAATTAAGTTATTTTTTGATAATTTTTTCTTTTTGGTGAGTGGCATGAAGTTATATTGGTAGTCCTTGAGTTGGTTTGAGAGAGAAGGGTAGTGAGCCTGTGAGGTGGTCCTTCATGGTGTATGGAGATTTAAATAATATCAATAGGAAAAAAGGCTAAAATATATTAGGGGGAGTCCCTTTTAGATGTTTCTTAGTGATTTCCATTATATTTTATTACTTTCATGTTTTTTTAATTCATTGGCTATAGTGCTTAGTTGAAGAGAGTCTTGACATGGAGCAAGAGAAAGTTACCAGGGTAAGAAGAGGTAGGCTCAAGGTAAGGGGAGTTTGCACCATATTTATAAGGTTTTCATATGTTTTTGATAGTATTTTTAGGTCTTCAAGATTAGTTGGTGCCCACTTTATTATTGTGTCAAAGGGGGAAACATTTCCTATTATGAGAGTGCTTAAAGAAAAAGAAGGAAGGTAAACTGTATGATGTGCGTTGACATCAATGACAAAGGGGCATATTATTAGAGAGTTTTCAATGATTTCATGGTGATGTCATGTAGCTATTATATATGAAGTGACTTGATAGTTTAAGTGACAATGATAAAGTGTGCAATGTGTTTATCTTAGTATGCTTGAAATAGGCTTGGTTGATCTTCAGTTCTAACAGGTTAGATATGTTTAGGGATCAGTATAGTATTTGAGCATGTAAAAAGGGTCCTATAAGAGGGTTTATATTATTTGAGTGCTTTTTACATGAGTGGAATTCACCTAGTTTATCATTGTTCTCATCTAGATATTTTGGGTCCAATGGTAGAAAATATGAGTAGGCTATTTGATGATGTCATAATTACCACATATGGATGAGTTAGGGGGATTTGGTCATATGGTTATGATCATATTAGTCACTAGTTTCTATGCACAAAGTATAAATTATAATTATAATGCATGGAAAAAGATATGAAAGTACAAATTTGGGCTCTTAGGCATTTTGACAGTGTTTTTTCACAGCCAGATTTATAATATGGTAAGAAAAGCTGAGTAGGCATTTTGATGGTGATATATCTCACACATGTAGATGTTTCAAGAGAAGGTGTTCATATGGGTTTGTTCAGTTTTGTGCCTAGATAAATTTTTTTTAACTTTTTGATCAAGTTTTGAAATGCAACAAAAGATATGCATATTCAAATTTGACCTTCTAGATAATTTTTTGACATAGTTGGCTCTATGAACAGATAAATCTGAGTGAGCATTTTAATGTCATTATATCTCACACATGTGAAGGTTATAGGATCATATTGTTATATGGTTGGATTCTCCTATGTGATGAGATCATATATTCCAAATTTTTAGAATTTGTGCTTTAATGAAGAAAAACATATGAAGGTGCAAAGTTGACCTTACAGACAAATTTCAATGGTCCCCATACTTAATATATTTTCCATGAAGATAAAGATTAGGAGAAACTAAAGATCTAATGGATCAAGGTAAATCACACAATGAATATCTATGGCACACCATAAGTCAAAGTTGTCAAATTTTTCATTAGTTAATAGAGATAAAGATCAAACTTCTTTTAAGATTCAATGGTGCATAGGTGATTGTATAGTTTTGATCTAATAGTGCATGTTGAGTGAGATGGTAAGAAGTGAATGATGTTTAATAGTATAAGTGATAAAAATTAACATGAGGGTGCCAAATTTAATGATAATGGGGGTTCTAAGAAAGATCATATGGTGAGCACTATAAGATAAAGACCTCATTGATCCACATAGATCAATGATGCACAATGAGTCAATATTGTAAGATTGCATGAGATGAGGTCATCTATTTGAGGTTTAATGTTTGGTAGTGTTTCATTATGAGTTAAAGCTAAAAATTCATATAATAATATATATTGTGTGTGATTGATCTAAACTAGTGAGGACATGAGATGTGAGCATGGTGTTCAAAGTTTAACTATGACCGTTTGAATTCAAATATTTGGATTTAACAAAAGAAAGATGAGTGCCTAGTTTTGGAGCCATAAATTTTGATCTATGCATAATTTTATCATGAAATTAAAATAATTTTTTATAATACTTTAATTCACATCTGTAAATATGAATTTAAAATCTAATTTTTAATATAGTCAAAGTTATTGAGCTTCAAAGTTGACTATGTTTTCGTGTTTATCTTGCAAGTGACCCAAGAAGAGTTTTCAATCTTGTTTTGATATTGTTTTGATATCTCTTGATGAATTATCTATTGGCGAGTGTTTTATACTCTATGAGGACCATATGTGTACATTATTAAGGTTTAAACATTCATATATAGTATGAAAATAGCTTTATAAGTTGACTATGTATTCGTTCATGATGTTCCTATGCACCAAGTCAGTGTTTCAATTTTTTAAGCATACATAAAGGTGAGTAGAGTTGACTCTGATCATCTAAGGATGTTGGAGGGGACATAAGGAGTGGACCCATGTAATTTAAAGTGATCATATTCTATTTTTTTACTTGATGAAGTGCTAAAAGGGCGAATAGGTCTCCATGAGACCTATAAGGGCTATAAGGGCTTATTTGATAGGTGTAACTTCTTAAGGGTGACCCATTGGCTAACCTATGTCAATGGTATTGAGTTGTGTCTTGATGAGATAGATGTATTAAGGGTTAAGACAAGCCTATTGGTTGACTAAGATGATGATGATCATAAATTATCTATAAATAGTGAAACCAAATGTGATGGTTTCTAGACTTGTGATTGAGACTAGTGTAAGGTGTATATGAGAGTTATGGAGTGAAGGAGAGGTAGAGTGCTTAGTTGATGAATTGATGATTAGAGAATATTTTTGAATATGTGTATGACCTATAGGTCATATTTTTGATGTTAAAATAATGCTCTTTTAGATTTAAAGATTCAGTGTGAGTGAAGGTGAAGAATGATAAGTAGAGGTCCATCATTAGGTGTTGTAGACATCATTCTAAAGGTGGATGTGTTTTTAGGTGTTATTGTGGAAGATCAACATATAGGGGGTTACAGCCTCTTAGCAAGGTGAAACTTGCTAAAAGATCTAGTTGTTATAGAAGCTCAACTAGATAGGTATATTAGCTCATTATGGGATTGTAATCTCACTAAAATAAGGGATGGTAGTTCTGTAATTAGTTTTAGATGGTCTAAATTGGTTCTTTTTATTATAATATAGTATTCTAATTACAAGTTATATTGGGTTTTCTCTCCCAAGAGGGTTTCCCACATATGTCATGTGTTATGTGATTTATCTTGCATTGTCTCTCTTGCTCATTGCTATGAGTGATGTGTATGCTTCATAAATGCTTATGATAATTGATTAAAAACTTGAAAGTGATTGAAATTTAAGTTGGATTATTTGGGCTCACTGATTCACCCCTCTTATAGTGATTATACCTCTAATAGAAGAAAATAATATTTCTATTGAAGTGCCTTGATTTGTAATTACCAATTATACTATTTGTGTTGATTGGGTTAACCTAGCTTTTATAGATCCCATTTGCTGAGAAATTATAAAATGTACTATGTCAATAGGGTTGACCTAGTAGGTTGATTTAGATGTTTAAAAATGTATAGAGTTGACTAGTTCAACCTAGTAGGCTGATATGGATGTCTAAAAATGTATAGGGTCCATTGGGTCGACCTAGTAGTCTGAACTACAAGTTTGAAAAATATGCACAAATAGAATATATTTGTATTTATGTAACTATGTTTTAAACTTATGCATAAAAGTTAGAGCTTAACTGATACTATCAACCTAGTATCACAAATATATAAAAAAATGATAAAATGATGAAAAATGTGGAATTAAACCTGTAAAGGTTAGATTCACATCAATTTCACTAGAATTTATACAATTATAAATGCATCATGACTATAAATAAATCCTAACTCAGAGAAGATATATCATACCATACACTTCCAATTGGGGACACATTAAATAATCAAGAACATGACCAATATAGGGATCCACTTGACCCAATTAGGGGATCTCTTACAATAATATACTATGCTAGGGAGGGTTCCAAAACCTCTAGTAAAAAATAATTAGGCAATAATCCTAAGGGAGTCCTATGTTTTGATATCTTAGTAAACAAATAACATGTAAAGTAAATCTAACTAGTGCTCACCAAAGCTTGTGGTACAAAGTGGTAGTTAGAAATAATAAAAGTAAAAATGCATAGAATACACATACATATATGTATACTAAAACCTAATGCATGGAAGAGAATTAAAAATTCATATTTATATACTCTTGCAAAGGAGGAACAAAGTTAGGAATACTTACATTTGAAGATGAACTCATAGATCCTCAATCTCTCCCTTGGACAAGGTGATTCACAAGAGATTATTGTGGTATGTAAGGATGATAAAGATAAATCATCTCTAGGCTACACAACCTATCAATGCATCTAAAATACTTATCCATAAGACAAGATCCATATCTCCTAAGAAAGTATGAAACCCTAAGTGTGCTCCTCATGTAGAATGGTAGATAAAAAAATGTGTAATAGCTATTAATTATTATTTTCTTATCTAAATAATTTTGAAATGAGATTGTATATATAGGAGGATCTAACCCTAATCCCTTCCAAAATTTTTGGCTAACAAGGTTGACTCAATCGACCCAACATAATTTTGGATAAGAATTAACTAGGTCATGAGCTAGGTTGACCAAGAGCCAACCTAGAACCTAAGTGAATTTTACCCAAACATATACAAGGTCAACCCAGATGATTGAGTATAATAAAAAGAGGCTAAAAATTATATAGGGTTGACCTAGTTGACTGAGTATAGTTGATAGTAAAAAAGGGGATAAGGTTAGGAAAAGGAGGATAAAAGGGTGGAAATGATTGAAGAGTGTGTAATAGAGAATAATAAGCTTAGGGAAAAGTTTTTTAGTAAATAAGTGTGTAGATAAAAAGTGGAAAAAGGGAAAATAACCTTTTAAATCACTAATGGTCTACCCACACCTTTTTTAGTACACACCTTAAGGCATGCACTCGAGTAAATTGAGACTCAATGGGTTCCTACAAGATACAAAGTGTCAGTAAGTGATAAAAGTTTGAAAATATTATGTGTATATATGGACCACAATTGAAGGATGATACATGGGTGAAGAGGGAACCACAGATGGAGGAACCATGGGGGAAGAAGGGGCCACAAGTAGAGGAACCATGGGGGAAGAAGGGGGAGCCTTCTTTTGTGGGAGAACTATGGGAGGAGGGATAGTAGGTGAAATAATGGTCATAATGTGATCTTGAAGATGTTATTGGAAAATGTGATAATGATCTATGTGATGGGTACTATACTAGTGCTACAAAAAATACACCTCTCCATATTTGGGAATATACTCAGGTAATAAATTGGGAAGAAGTATACCCTTATTTGTAGGCTGAGAAAGCGTAGGATGCAAGGTGTTTATATATTGTCTAGTATTCCAAAAAATGGGTGGAGGATTGATTATTTGTGCCATAAAAGCAACATAAATGCTTGTTAATAGACTTTGTGTGTGTACTAATAGAGGGACTGGAAGTAGAAGTTGGGGAAGGCTAGTATAGTTTACAATCTTTAGTCTAATGGCCAAAAACTCTATGAATGTCATAGTATGGCTGATCGGCCCATTGGGTAGGTATAAGATCAAATTATGGTAAAATAAGTAGGCCATTTCCAAGGGGAGGTGGGGATGGTTGAGAGACTAGGTGAGTCTTAAATGAAGGAGAAATAGAATTATAAGTAGGAAGAGACTCATCTAAAGGTAGAGAAAGAATAAGATTCAAACTGGGCTCAACTAAAGGAGGAGAAGGATGTACATAAGGCTTAATTATAATATCAATTATCCTATGGGGAATTAGGCTATAAGGATCTTGGTATCTAGTGAAGTGATAGGGACCAATCATAGCATGATCCATAGGTATGCTCTTAAGAGGTTCTATAGAAACCAAAGGTGTGCCATGTGAAAGCACCATATCTACCCAATGAACAAGAGGAATAATTCTAAAATTATGAACTATATAAGAGGGAATTCAATAAGATAAATAGAAATATGGAAATAAATAATAAGGAAGGATCTCAACATCTCTAGCCTAAACAAGAACTCCTATAAATTGGTCATCTAAAGTATAACCATCATCATAGTTAGGTGTATGAAAATAAATTATGCATGTAGGTATGACGTTATTATTAGAGGTGACATGATGAATAGATTACCAAATATTGTATATAAATACCAAGTGGTTGATAGAAACACAACTTTAAATATGGTGGAAGCTAAGAAATGAGATGATGAGAGAGATTGAAAGTTTTTATCTTGAGTTTGATCTCATCTATCTCATAACCATCATAATATAAGAGGTTAGGTGGTATATTCTTGATGTGTTTTGGGTGACTGTGATAACCTCTCATAAATCTCATAGGGAAATTAAAATGTTGAGATTATCAAAATGGAATACTCAGTAAAGGTTCAAGGGTTAGAATTTTGAATACACCACAGTCTTGGAATTGTTTATAATTTTAAGGGTTAGTATCACCTTGAATCTTATAGATTTCAACATTGTGATGAAAATTAACACATTGGTAAGTTAAAAAAGTGACAACCCTCATATGATGAGTCCATGGCATGTCTAGAAAGATACTATAGGAGAGGGTGAAATTGAAGATCAAAACATTCACTTGAATAGTGATAAGTAAGATGTTAATAGGGAGCTACACACAACTTAACAGAGGCATTTTCCTTTGATCATAACCTTGACATGTACTATGTTTGGACTTAAGATTACATTTGGAGTATCTAAGGGTTTTAATGAAGTCAAGAGAAGAAATATAAGTACCAAAACCCTCGTTAATGAAATCACACTTAACTTGGATGTCACAATTTTGGATGCTTATAAAGAGGGTATGATCACCAACATGAAGTAGAATCTCATTTGGAATCATAGAAGTAATAGGAAATTAGAGAGAGAGAGAGAGAGAGAGAGAGAGAGAGAGAGAGAGAGAGAGAGAGAGAGAGAGAGAGAGAGAGAGAGAGAGAGAGAGAGAGAGAGAGAGAGAGAGAGAGAGAGAGAGAGAGAGAGAGAGAGAGAGAGAGAGGTGATCATTGTTTCATCAATGTGTATACACATATCTTCACATTGTTGTAAGGTTCTATCTTCTAACCTAGATAAGGTAGCTTCATGCCTTGTTAGGGGGAGGATGGGGCATGGTCATTTCGAATAGGGGTTTCATAGGGTGGTTATGATGACATAGAGAAGTCTACATAAGTTCAAGAAAGGTAATTTAAGATGGGATATTGGTAAGCTCTATGATAGGTCCCATTCATCATAATCCATGAGTGGATTGATAGATAGATGTGCATAATGTTAGAGGATATCCTAAAAATGAGGATTAGAAGTGCATGTAATTTTTTATTGATAGGAAGTGGTAGGTTTAATTAGGGGAAATTTGTTGATTATAATGAGAAATTGAGGTAGTTGATTTAGGTTTATATAGTGATATATTCAAATTTGAATATTATTGGTGATGGGTGAAAAGGATGGATAAATAACATGAAAGGTGTTATCTAATGAAGGTGTTGTAATTTTTTCATCAAAAGAGATAAGGTTATCTTGCCCCAACTCTGTTAAGTGAGTTGGAAATGAATCTTGGATAAAACAAAAAGTATGAGATGATTGGTTCATGTTTGAAGGATGAGAATCAATGAAAATAACTACCCTTTATATATTATTCATATTTGCCACATTATATCTAGGAGTTTAGTCCATAAGACTTTCAACATTATTGGTGGAAAGAGCAGGTTATCATTATTATCTTGATGGTTTGGAAGAGTATCTTTGTAAATGGCCATATGAGCATTAGCCTTATTTAGATCTTGATTTTTATTTTGTGTTTCATGAGATTTGAAAGAAATGTCATAGGATTGTTGACATTTAAAAACGATGGAATCATGATTGAAATTTAGACCAAGGAGGAAATCCATAGCTAAATTATGTAATTGCATATAGTATCATGCAGTTAACCCCAAATAGCATGAAATCAACATAATTTATTTGGATCATACCATGATTTCATAGGATGAGTGGGATCAAGCTATCATGGAAGAGGCTTTGGTAGATTCTTTTGGATTTCCACTAAGGATAATGGCTTATAAATATTGATGTTGTTTATTTTAGAAAAAAGAGGATTAGGGGTGTGGTTTAAAGGGGAAGCTTGTTTTGGAGTAAGGTTGGGAGAAATAGCTTGAATATTATGAATGACATCATAAGAATCAATGACACAATATTTATTATCATAATGATTTTTGTTTTCCATGACCATGCAAGTACTCACTAGAATTTAGGATGGTTCAAACTGATGCATGAGAAAATCTTAGTACTTGGCTTGGTCAAGTGCTTCTTATGAAATTCATAGAGAGATATTCCTAACTCAAAATTGAAACTTAGGATAGAAAGTGTTGGTGAATAGATGAAATAGGTTATAATCCACCACATTTTGTTTACACTTATTAGCAAGGACTTCTACCATTTGATGAAAGTATGTGTAGTTTCTAACTAGTGATGGAATTAGACTTGAGTTAATTATACCAATCTAAAGAACCTATGGATAGGGTTTTTAATAAGATATTGGTAGTGAAAAAAGTGTTTAAATTGACCCAATATATATATATATATATTTGAATGTTTTTAATTGTAAGGTAAGACTACTTGTCCTGTTGTAACTAATGGTCAAGGTGATACCTCCTATATTTATGTTGGAAATTTTAGGAATAAGAGGTTCATTTGGAAGATGTTTAATAATTTAATTAATAATATGTGGTTGGGGAATAAGTATTCCATGGGAATTATAAGGGGGGTGGGGGGAATTTTGATTGTGCACTCCCCATGGAACCTATTGAGAGTGATTTTAGAGGTGAATAAGATGATTATGCATTTGCATAATTTGGTTAAAATTATTAGCTTAAAAAGTGTTCATTTTTAAAGTTTTTTTTTGAGGTATTTTCAATTATGTATCCAAGGTGGCCAAGAGTGTTCATAAGGTGTCAAGTATGCTAGTAGGTCAATGACAAAGTGTGTCTTGGTGATCATGCATGGACCTTCTAGTGTTTGCTTGGTTAGGAAAGATGATGGATGTTGATGATGCGTTGACCATTTTTTAGGGGTAAAATGGGGTGTAATTATTTATTTGTATAGTTATGAAATTTAAAATAATCCACTTGAGAAGTATTGTGAAGTTTTAGGTTATCTTAGTCATCTTGGTAGAGTTTCCTGAATAATCAGATTAATGATGTCATCATTTGCACATGTGAAGGTGTCAAAGAAAGTGGTCACATAGATCTATTTAGTTTTGCTACTATAACGTGTGTTTCAATTTTTAGACCTTTAAATGATGTTTATTAAAATCTATGATAGTGAAAACTTACTCTTCCAAGATTATTTCATCATTTTCCATAGTCAAATTTGCATTTTTTAGTGCCCATTAGAATTTAAATATTTGAATTTACAAATGAAACTAGTATATAATGTTTTTAATATAAAATTTAATGATGGATTGAAAATAAAAGTGGTAGATAACTTCAATGAAAATAAATTAAAATTTATTTGGAGGTTTCACTAGTCATAACTTTTCATTTATTAGGGTTCAAAGTTGACTGAAGGTTTGACTTTCTTTTACAAGTGACCTGATAAGGATGTTTGTGTTTTTCTTGACGGTGTTTGGATGTTTAAAAGAGAATTATATATTGGATAATGTTTTAGACTCCTTTAGTATCATCTATATTTATATTTGAGGTTTGACCAATCCATGTTTAGTATGAACCATTTCTTAGACGTTGATTGTTTGTTCATTCATGATGTTTTCATGTACAAGGCAAATGATTGATAGGTTTTGCATATGCAAAGGTGTGTAGTGATGATTTTAATATCTTTAGGATGTATTAGGGGTCATGTGTCATGTAACTATGTGATTTTAAGTGGTCTTGTGTTTCTATATTTTATCAATGAAGTGTTAAAAGGTTGAATAGGTCTCCATAGACCTAAAAGGAATACTTAGGCCTAATTGAAAGGTGTTGCTACTTAAGGGTGATCTATCAAAAATATGGTATACCAATGAAAGTGATGTTGATATTTTTCTTAAGTGGGATAGAAGAATTAATGGTTAAGTAATGGCTTGTGGCCAACCAATAAGGTGGACATCATGTAGACTTTATAAAGAACAAAATCAAAGATGAAGGTTTCTAGAGTGAAGGTGCGAAGAAAAGAGAAGTGTGAGCAATATTTGTGGATGTATTGAAGAGAATATAAGTGTGAGGGATATTTGTGTAATATATTGGTCATCTTTATGATTTTATAATGGTGTTTTTAAGGTTTGATTATTGAGGATTAGTGAAAAGGTGTATAATGATCTAAAAGGTCATTTTGGATGCATTGCTTATGTGTGAAGGCTTGAGAAAGTGTGAAGGGTTGCAGAGAGTTTTTATTAACTATTTATCCATCAAATTGAAATGAAATCAAATTTGTGGAGGTTTTGATATCATAAGGTTTTGTGTGATTTCTCAACATCTAGGGCAAGTGGGTGTTTTTCTATGCTTAGGGGTTGGTGCTCTTTGTGAAGTGGGTGCTTCACTAAAGTCTCTTCTTTGTGATCTATTATAGGCATATAGTCCATGTTTTCATAGGATTTAGAGTGGGTTTTATCCCCCATGAGTTTTTTCCCACATAATTCATGTGTTATGTGCTTTGATCTTGCATGCTTTTCTATGTTCATTTGTAATGAATGGTTTATATGATTCATGAATGCTTATGTTAAATAGTTAATAAGTTTAAGGATTGGAATTGAAGTTGATTTACTTGTATCACTGATTCACCCCCTCTTAGTGATTACAAATCTAATAATTTGTATCATATCCATACCTTTTTTGCAAGTTTAACCACTTGAAGGTGATCAAAGGTACAATGGATGACAAAAAGGTTGAGACATATCTTCAAGGTGAGATAGTATGTTCTTTATTAGAGACCAAATATATAGAGGAAGAGAATGAAAGACTGAAGAATAAGAAAGGTATTTAAAATTTATACCTAAATTCCTCAACATGTTATGAGATTATTGCAAGCATTGATGGTGTGAATACAAAAATAGATAAACTAGAAATAATAGTCAACAATTTGTAGGACATGATCGATAAAGGGTTGAATCAAATAATGGATGATTTGGAAGATAAATATATGACATATATAAATGTTTTTTTATCTAAATAAAATTATATTCCTAGATCTACCAAATAATTTAAATATAAAACTTCTTGGGTCATTAATGATCAAGTAAAATGAATGTCTAACATGAACAACTATAGTTATGTCTTCAATGGGCACTGCTACACTTTTAATCAATATGGTCATAGATATAGGGACTATAATTTCTTTTTAAATAACAAGAATGAGGATATATGCTACAACTGTAACCAACAAGGACATATATCTAAGTACTACAAGATGGCCTATTGGAAAAAGGACATACAAGTCATTGACACCATCAAATGGTTCAAGGAAGACAAATCAAAGATTGAAGAAAAAATAATAAAAATTCATGTATTACACCAAAGGAAGAGTCAATTTTTTTCCAAAAAGCCTTGCATACTTAAGAGGATGAAAATAAGAAATGGGACATAAATAGTGGATGCTCAAGTCATATGACAGGAGATAAGAGAAAGTTTATCTCTCTCAAAAAACACAATTCAAGTTTAGTGTGATTTAGTGAAAATAATTCTTCTAACATAACTGGAAAAGGTTCTATAAGTTTGGATAATGGTCATACTAAAACCAAAATTGTTTTATATGTATAAGGTTTGAAACACAATCTTCTAAGTGTTAGCCAAATGTGTAAGCAAGGAAATGTTTTGAATTTTCATGATAAAGGGTATGAAGTGAGAAGATCCAATTCTATAAAATTAGTTACAAATATTCATAAGGTAGATAATAACTTGTATGTGTTACATGAATCCAAAAGGGATGAGTTTTTCATGAATTAATTAGAGGAAAGATGGATTTGGCATAAAAGACTTGGACATCTAAATTTTTATAACTTGGTGAGGATCAATTCAAAAGGATTAGTGAGTCATATTCATAAAATAATGAAGATTCCTCATACTCTCTACAAGGTATGCCCTCATGGGAAGAAAACCAAAAGAATCTACAAATCTAAGGAAAATTCCACCATAGTACCATTGGATTTGATCCACACTTGCCTATGTTTACTTACAAAAAATCAAGGTATTCAAAGTAACAAATAATTCATGATATTAACTAATGACTTTACTAGGATCACTTGGATATATTTACTTAAATAAAAATTAGAAGCCTTTGCAAATTTTAAAGCATTCAAAGATCTTGTTGAAAATGAAAAGGGATAAAAAATCAAGTATGTGAGATCAGATAGAGGAAGTGAATTTTGGTATTATGAGTTTGATACCTTTTTTAATATCAAGGGATTTGAATACAATACTCTAGTGCTAGGACACCACAATAGAATGGGGTAGTTGAAATGAAAAACAAAACTATCCAAGAGATGAGTAGAACCATGCTTCAAAATTCCAAACTATTAGATGGTATTTGGGAAGTGGATGATAATACATAAGTATACATCTTAAATAAATTCCAAATTAGAGTAAATGGTGATAAAACTCCATATGAGCTATGTAAAAATAGGGCAGCTAATGTAAAACATTTTGGAGTGTTTGAGAGTAAGCATTTTATGAAGAGATATGAAGAAAATATTTAAAAATTTGATTCAAGGTCTAATGAGGGTATCTTATTGGGTTATTCCTCTATAAGTTTTGCTTAAAAATACTTCAAAAAGAGAATTCATAAGGTTGTTGAAATTTCAAATGTAAAAGTTGAATAGGTAGGTGAAATCAAAAAGCCTAACTTGTAGATAAATAACACTACAGAGAACACTACTTAAAATAATGAAGGCATATCTAATCAATCAGATGATGAAGAGGAAGAGGTAATATAGGACACTAAAGCTCCATCTAGGATAATAAAAAAGTATCATCTAGTTTCCTAGGTAATTGGAGATGTAAATGCAAGTTTGCAAACTAAAAAGAGAATGTTGATCAATCAAATTTGATAAGACATAACTCTATTATCCAAGGTTGAACCCAAAACATTCTTTGAATCTAGCAAAAATGAAAATTGGACATGTGTAATGGATGAGGAACTTGATCAAATAGTAAAAAATTAAACATGGGATTTATTACTTATATCAAAAGATAAAAAAGTGACAGGAACTAAGTGGGTATTTAGAAACAAGATGAATGAGAAAGGAGAGGTTATAATAAATAAGTATAGGATTGTGTGTAAATGATATGCTCTAGTTGAAGGGATAGACTTTGATGAGACCTTTGATACTATGGAAAGAATTAAAGAAATTAGACTTTTCCTATCATATGCAAGCTTCAAAGGTTTTAAATTTTATCAAATGGATGTGAAATATGCATTTTTGAATGACAACTTAGATGAATAAGTATAGATTGAGATACTTGAAGGTTTTTCCATGACAAGTAATCATGACTATGTTTTGAAACTAAATAAGGCTTTTTATGGTCTTAGACAATCTCCTAGAGCTTGGTATGACAGGTTAGACAAGTATTCTTTTGAGATAAGGATTTAAAATAGGGGTAGTTGATTGTAATTTATATATTAAGACAGAGGGCACTCATTAATTACTAGTGTTAGTCTATGTTGATGACATAGTTTGTGGATTTGAAAATGAAAACACGAGTAGAGAGTTTTTAGATGCTATGAAGATTGAGTTTGAAATGTATATGTTTGGAGAACTTTCTTTATTTTTTTTAATTTTAGATTAACCAACTTAATGTAGGGATATTCATTTCATAAGAAAAATACATCAAGGATATGATAAATAAGTTTGACATGATGGGGTGTAAGCCAATGAGTAATCCAATAATCATAAGATGCAAGTTAAATAAACAAGATGAATCACCAAAGGTTGATCAAACATTGTATAGATCCATGATTGGAAGTCTTTTGTATTCTACTAATTCTAGGCCTGGTATCATGCAAGCAATACACCTTATAGGTAGGTTTCAAGCTGATCCTATAGAGTATCACTTCAAATTACTCAAAATGATCTTTATGTATCTCAAAGGCACCATATAATATGGTCTATGGTACCCCATGAACAAATAATTCACTCTAAGGAAATACACTAAAGTAGATTGGATAGGGCATGTGGATGATAGGAGAAATACCAGTGGTGGTAATTTATTCATTAGTGAACTTTGGGTGTCTTGGATAAAAAACAAACAAGCCTATATATCACTATTAACAATAGAATCTAAGTATATATATGTTGCTTCATATTGCACTCAAGTATATAGATGAAGCAAACCTTGGAAGACTATAAGGTAAGATAAAATGGACCTTGTCCTATCTATTGTGACAATACTAGTGAAATTAGTATCTCAAATAATCCTATCATGCACTAAAAAAAATAAGAACATTCATATTAGATATCATTTATTGAGAGAACAAGTGAGTAATCAAAGTGTTAAGTTGTAGTATGTGCCTATAAAAGAATAACATATAGATATTATGACAAAACCATTAACAAAAGCAACATTTGAATATCTAAGACAAATCTTGGGAGTCATATCCATTTATATAAATAAATATAATGTCATTGGTTAAGGGGGAGAAACAAGTTAATGATCTTTCTCTAGTGGTTAGTGATGAAAAGCTTCAAGAAATCAGGGACATTGGTCCTTAAGGCAAGTTTTAGTCAATCTTTGAAGCTTCGTTTAGTTGGACAAATCATGACGAACAAAGGTAATATTGATTTAGAGTGTGAATATGACTTGTAAAAGTGTATTTCATGGGTTCAATTATGCTAAGTTGGTCAAAATAACCATTCATGACTATTTGGTCAGTTTGACCATTTTTCTCAGTGTTCATTGCCTAATGAAACCTCATCATGAAAAATTGGTATTTTTGAGTTTTATGAAGCCAAAAAAGGGTTGGCCAAAAAAGGGTTGAGGCTAGTTTTATTTGATGTGTCAAAATTTAAAAGGTTCCTTAAACGTGTGAGATTTATCACATGATCAATTGAAGGTGTTTTGGCATATTGACAGGGGTATACATAGGGTCTACATGCATAATCATGAGATTTATAGGTGTCAAATGAAGATAAGTGAGTGATCAAGGTGATTTTATGGAATATAGAGGTGTGTTCACCTCATACATGTGTGATCCAGGTGGTGTCAATATTTGAAGTCCTCTTGAGGGCAAGTTAAAGATTTTTTATGGCTCTTGGGTATGACACTCTGTGCTTAAGGGTTAGTAGGACAAAAACCACATTCATGGTTCTATGGGTTCAAAAAAGAGTCAAACCTAAATAATTGGTCTAGTGGTGTTTATTGATAATATCTAGGTGTGAGAGAAGTTTTAAGAGCTAGAGTTGATTTGAAGATGGTAATTTCACCACATTTCTCTTTAATGCCTTAGTGTTTTAACCCATATGGGTTATTGACCTTTCCAAAAGAGTTGAGGTCTAAGGCTACTTAATATATTGAAATGAAAAATTGGGTGCTCAAAAAGTACTTTACAGTCATATCGAAAGAAGTGTACATTTTTTTATATGGTTGAGAATTTGTGCAAATGGATTGGCAAGTCAATTTATGAAGGAGCTATGGTGCAGAGGAAGTGTTAGATGATGAAAATTTGAATACGTTAATGGGAATATTAGTTTTAATAATATATGGAATTTAAAGTCATGAAGATATCTACACAAAAACTTATGGGCTTTACAAGGTTCAGGTAGGGATATTAGGCCTCTAGACAAGACTAGGTGATTCAAATGGACTTTTTTGTCATTTTATCCAAAAATATCAAGGTATGACTGTTCTCATATGAATTTATTAGTATATTTTGAGAACCTTTCATGTTTGAAGAATGGCTCAATTTTTTTTTGGTGATCATAGAGTTAGATTGTGAGAGAAAATTTAAAGGCAACTATGAAGTTTCATCATGGTTTAAGATAGTTTGATGGTGATCATGGGGTAAATAAGTTAAAGTGACTTAGGAGGAGTTACTCTTAGTGTTATTAAGGTTTGATCACTCCTATTTTATTTATATTATTCATTGATTCTTCATATATTAGTGCATGGTCAAAGAAGAGTGTTGTTAATGAGTAGGATTGAGGTAGTCATGGCAAGAAATGGTATGCACAATGATATGGAAAGTTTATATAATCTATTAGAGGAGGTCCCTATTGACCAGATTTAGACCAAATAAATATATTTTGCCTATAAATGGCTTGAATAGATGATCAAATATCTAAATGTAATGAGTGGGTCCAAAGATCACTTGTAGCTTGCAAAGCCTTTGAAACACTTTAAGTAAAATTAAAGTGTAGTTTTCCAAATTTTGAGGAAGTAGGTTCTCTTGGTGATCAATGCAAGAATAATCATGGAACAAGTTTGCATATGCCTTAATATATCATTAGAGCTTTCAAGGATCGGGTAAAATTTCACTTAAGATTTGTAGAGCTAGACCATCATCAACACATCATGCTAGAATGGATGGGTCTATCCACTTGTAAATTTTATAAATATCCTTACAATGATTATCAAGGTCAAAAGGTTGCAAAAAAAATGATGCTCTTCATGCTAAAATCTTACTCTATAAAATTCATGTCTTGATGAGATTTCTATCTCAAGATCTAAGCCTCTAAATATTAACTTATAGAATGAGACGTGTGCACAAGCATCAAAATTAAGCCCAATAATAAATTTTTTGGTGTTAAAATATTGATGATCATGTGGATGTCAAATCATGGGTGCATAAACATCAAACTTAAGCCATAAAAAATAATTGTTAGTGTTCAAAGATTCTAAGACAGTTGCACAAACATCAAAGATGTTTATATAGAAATCAAATACAAGAGTACAAATGTCAATTTTAGGCCTCATGAAATATCCATTTAGATTCAAAAGAATAAGATCAATGGTTGTAATTTAATTTTACCAAACATCCAATAACGCAAAACACTTGATAGAGTTAGTGGGCCTAGGAAGATCTATGGCTCACAGATATTCATACCAAGTAGATCAATGGTATGATATGGGTTAGGAGGTAAATAAGATTGAGTCAACATTGATATCCAATGGGTGAAAGAGAGCCTATGATATTTTTCATTAGAGGTTGAAAAAATATTTTTTGACTCTAATAAAGTAATTACGAAAGAACTAAGCTCAAATAGGATCCAAGTCGAATCAAAGGATGTCATGTATGTAGACACATTGGATAAAGGAACTCATCATCCTGAGTAGGTAAAATACATAAATGTAAGATCAAATTTGATCTAGATAACTAGGATCAAATCTTACAAAGTTTTTTAGTGCCATTAAAGCTTTGTAAATCTATTTGAGAACTTCTAAATGTAGGTTCCATGTCTCATGATCAAAAGATCGAGCCTACAAATCTTTGGTGTAATCATGACTATATGAAAACCAATAGGTTGATTATTTTTCATCCATAATAGATCTATATTTAGGATTTACAATCAATGGTAGAAGGTGATTATGAAAGGAATGTCAAATAAAACATCAAGCATGAAGAGCTTAAGAAGGATTGTGGTGTTGGGGATTAATTATTACAAATGATATTGATCTTCATAGTCTCCATCACACCAAAAAATGATATAGTGACATTAATTCAAGAGAAATCTCAAGAAAGGTGGTGGTGGTTGTTATCTTGAGTGGAATTGGTTCATTAATTCCCTCTTTAGTCCCAATTTTATCTCTCTAGTCTTTTCTTCTTTCTTCCTATATATACTAGATTGATCTCTTGATTTGTATCCCTCAGTTGGGTATATCAAAACTCTATTAAAATCAATTTGTAAAACTCTTTTGAAGAAATATAAGACAATTTCATATTCTAGTTTAATGCTAAGTGTATTCTATTGAAGTTTGATTTACAAAATTTATGTTGTCTATTCATCATTTTTAGGTCTTTTATATACATTGATTTAAATTTATTAGTTTCATTTAGGTTGTGTGAAGTTATAGCTAATAGAGTTCCTCTTGAAGTGTCATAAGTTTATAATGTCTTACTTTGACCTATTTCTTTCTATCCTTCAAGTTGCAAGCATCTTTCAACCTTCACTCAAAATATTCATGTTTAAAACTCTATCAAAAAATATGATCAATCCTTGTCCCCATTGTATCATTAGTAGTCATATAAGTGTCTAATTTGATATTGGATCATTTATTAATGGTGCATCACCACACTTAAAGTAAGTTTTCATTTATGCACTTTCTTCCCTTTTCATCCTAATAGGTTAAGTTTTAAGCAAAGAAATATAAATTGTCAAATCTAAGGAGCTAGCCTCATTAAATAATACTAAAGGTCTGACCTAGCATTAGGTAACCCACAACCTAGGGTTAATCCCATGTTGGAATAGGTTTGGGTATAGGACTTGAACAATCCTTTTCTTAGCTAGGGTATAACCTAGTAACTCCAATAGTTTCTTGCATGCCTACTAGGACTATTTTCTCTTTACCATAGTTTAAGATTAGAGTTGAGGAGAGGTATTTGAAAAATAAGACATCCACCATCATCAGAGGCTATATATTTTTTAAGTGTAGAGATCATATAATCATCTAAACAACACCTCTTATACCAAAGGTTACTATAAGGTCAGTTAATAAAGGTAGTCCCTTTGATTTCATTGAGATACCTTCTACTTCATGTAAAAGAGAAAGATTAAATAGGAAAAGTACTTATCCCAAAAAAAAATGCATCTCCTAGTCATCTTATTGTTATAAATGGTACAACCCCCACTATGCATATGGCAAGGCCTATAGTGTAAGATTTTGTACCCTTCAATGGTGGTAGCCCTCTTAAACTTCAACAACATGATGATTTTGCTATTGCTTCTTTAAAGAGTTTACCATACTTAATAGGAATAAATCCACTACCCCTATAAATTACATAGCTTTCATTACAAACCTCTATTCAGTACATAATATTACACAAGAAAATGTAACCATGAGACTAGTAGCCATGTCTTTGAAAGGCAAAGCCTTGTAATGGTATAAAGGTATAGATCCTACCTTAATAAATAACTGAGATGAGTTTGGTGAGTTCATATGTAAACATTTTGAAGATAGAAGTGACCATGTATCACTTGTTGAATAACTCACTTCAATCAAGAGGGCATCCCAGGAATCTATGGTTGATTTTCACTATAGATTCCAAAAGACCGGGGATAGGATCCTTATCATCATTAAAGCCTCACCTAATTATTTTTTCCTTTATTACTTGAGAGAATTGCATTCATAAATTATGGTTATGATCCAATATATGGGTGGGATAACTCTATTTGGGGCTTATAAAATAGCTATAAGGGAAGAAAACTATTTGATATAAATAGGGAAACTCATACCAAGACCTCTCATGCCCATTTTCCTTGAGATTCAGCCAACCCCACCTACCATTACTCCATTGCCCACTCTAAATAATCAATCCCAACCTAATGATAGTCAAGTGGATACATTTTCAATGATTGAGAGATTGTTGTAGGTATAAAATAATAATCTAGTGGCTCTAGAGAGACACCAACAAACTTATTATAGGCCATACCAATGCCCCTTCCAAGCCCAATTCCATGTTCAATCCTATAATAGATCCCCTATCTATCAAATCAACAAGCCCAAGGCCAAATAACTTAAGGTAGATCATATAATAAATACAACCCTACATCTGTTAGTAACTCAAGAGCGTTGGTCCCCACACAAAATAACCTTGCACAAGAGGGTCAATGACAATTAAGAGGGCAGTCTAATGAGATGGTAATGGATACAAGTGGAGAAATGCATCAAGATCCTCGTTGGTAGAATGTTGATTCATTCCAAGGCTATGACACAATGCCTCCCATACCAAAAGGCCCTTAAATACATCAAGATAACATTCCTACCATAACACCATCAAAATCTCAAATTTAATAACAAGGGATCATGGGTAATCAACTAGTTGACACCATGTGCATAAATTTTCAAGAAGGGAAACATATGTTTGATCATGTAGCAATAAACATGGGGTAGACTACATAAAGGATGGATAAACTAGTTAAAGAATACAATGACTAATAAGAGGATATTGAATGATAATTCAAGATAACCTAAGGCTTCTAAAATACTTACACAAATCAGTCAACAACCTATTACTTCAAATACAACTGTTAAATCTCTTACAACTCAAAAAATGCCTCAACCTCATGGGAAACATTAGAAGTCTCCTTTTGTTCCTCATGTCACTCAAGTTCCAAGTGATACCTCAATTTTTAAGGTGAAGTCCAAAGGTACTAGTCTTCCTTTAAATATTTTGGATCATATGAAAAAGGCTAATGTCAGTATGTCTATGTATGATGGTCTAACCATTCTAGGACATAAAGAGATTCTTCATCAAGAGCTCTCCAAGCCTTCTCATGTGGACAAGATATTTGATAAGGTGAACATTATTTTTAAAAATAGTAGTTAACCAATCCAAATGCAAGTTCATATTCAAGATCCTAATCAAGGTCAAGATCATAGTGGTGTTCATTACCCTAAGGTTATCAATCCCCCTCCTTTCTATTTGTCAATCATCATAGGGGACTATTTAGTGCATAATTGTATGATATATTCAGGTGCTTCAACCTTAGTTATGTCTAAACCTAAGCTTGAGCTATGCCTAATGAAAAAGGTATTTTTTAGTTAGATGGATCCCCCACTAAAATAGTAGGTATAGTGAAACATCTTAGGATCACAGTGGCATCTTGCCCAAATTGTATCATCACTGATGATGTAATGGTTGTAGGCCCACCCCCATATTTTACCTTATGCCTATCTAGGGACTTTACTACAAAAATTATTAGCTATTTATCCTTTGATTAGTCATACATGGTTTTTATAACTAGATATGGGACTAGGGTCACTATTAGGTCAGAACCTTTCTCTAGGTTCCATCTAGAGCCCTATATGCCTAACCTTGTAAATGTCAATTATACCATATTTGAAAAAGATGTAAATGTTAGTGAACAAGATCCTCATGAACTTATTGAGGGCATTATAAAACTATACTTAGATAAATGGGTAGTTGACAAATATGGATTTGATCCTTATAGCATTATTAAAGAAGAAAACTTAAGGGTGTATTATATACATGTGGAAGGTGCTACTATACCTTGCTTAACTAAAACCACTCAAGGGGAAGATGGTATATGGACATTATTATTTGATGGATCAAGGTTAAATAATGGTAGTGGAGATGGAACCATGTTTGTTTCACCCTCTAATCAAAGGTACTATTTAGCTCTATGATTTCAATTTAGTTGAACTTCAAACATAGATAAATATGAATCTCTTCTACATAGTTTGTATGAGGCAAGAAGAAGAGGTGTCAAACTTATTCAAATAAAGGGTGATAATGAGCTTGTTGTGAAACAAGTAAGAGGCATAAGTGCAATCAAGAACCATTCTTTGAAATTTTACAACTATTATGTATGGGATCTCATAGAGGATGTCTTAGCATTTACTATACAATCAATACCAAAAGAGGAAAACCAACAAGTATATGGGCTTGAAACAATTGAAGCTCAGTATGAAGTTGTGGAAGGAGTTAAAGGCAACCAGAGTCAAGATAAAGTCAAGGTCATATGCAGACCAGTTGTTCTTGAAAATGAGGTGAGTTGGTCAATGTTTGATAATGATGACCAAATTATATGATTTTTGATGCAAGAGGCTAAATTCTAACATAATAATAAAAGAAAACTCTGTGAACTAGGAATTTGACTAAGAAGAGGAGAGTAGTATCATGTTAGTGAATGAAACCAAATAAAAAACACAATAAACTAACATCTTCATGCCTAGTTACTAGGGTGAGATCAATAAAAAAATAATGAAAAACACAACTAAAAAGTAAGGAAAAACAATAATTCCTTCACCTTTTTTGGATGCTCCAAATGCCTTTGTAGTAGTGGCTTTCTTGATTTTATGCTCATGAAGTCCTTGGCAATGGAAGCTTGGCTACCTCCATATCTCTTTGGAACCTTTGGCTTTAGCTTGGCTTGGATTGTAATAAATTTTGCATGGTAACACTAGTTTTCATGAAGCTTTTAGAATCAATCATGCATTATAAATTTCCACAAATTAAGATTAAAAATCATGTTCATGGCCTCTCTATTTATAGATTTTAAAAAATGACCAGAATCAACCATGACCATCCATCTCAATATTGAAATGTGTGGTCATGGATTAATTAAATTATGTAATTAAAATCCATAATTATCCTCATCATGATTTTGGAAGAAAGGACATTGATGAGGCATGGGAGGTAATAAAGAGGCATAGGAGACCCATAATCCTAATATTTGTGGTATTTATGGCTTAGGGATATCTTCCCAAGAAATGAGGCTACCTGATGATGTAGTTATTCAATATTCATTTCCAAAAATAAGTATTCAACAAGTTTACATGGAATTATTAATTATGATCTAATTTGGTTTAATTATCTCTTAAGAATGTTTAAGCACTTTGTGCACAAATTACTCAAATTGATCAGAATGCCTTGTTATTGGTCCAAAATTTGATTGGATTGGAATTGGAAGGTGATGTCAGATGCATTGGATCCATTATTCCATTTAGGATATTATCAATAAAAAATAACAAAGGCACATGTCTTGTGAAATAGATTTGTTAGGAAAGAGCAATCCATAGCACCTAGGTGCAAAATTGGCATTTTGACTCAGAACGATCTAATCAAAGTTAGCTAGCCCATAAATTGCATTACCCCATTTAGGGATACCCTAGTTAGAATCAGCACTTGAATATATCAATTTCAAATTATTTAATGCATTTTAGTTTTTTTATGCCAAAATTTTCACTTTAGGTGGAAATTGGTCAAAATCTTAGTTGGAGGTTATTGGTGGCCAGATTTAGGTGTCTACAAACTCTAATGCTAGTATGATGATCAGATAGTGTGGCTAAGGTGTAATAAGATGCCTAAGGGGATTTTGACATCAGAAAACATCTTTAATAAATATGACCAAGTAAGAAAAGGTAAGGCATGTATCTCAATCAAGCAGGAACATTACAAAAAAATATAGATCTTCAAGGATAAATAATTGAAGTTGGGAAAGATTAACATTATAGAATAGAGAGTTACATTTTTTGCTTTATGCCAAGATTTCTATGATTTATTTGCATGGGAATACAAATATTTGAAGGTTCTTAACACTAAACTTATACAACATACCATTGAACTAGAGAACAATGCAAAACTAGTTAGGTTGAAACAAAGGCCTACCAATCCCAAGGTGGAGGATTTGATGAGAAGGGAGTTGTTTAAGTTTATTGAATTAAAGATAATATTACCCATTAAACATTCATCATGGGTGGTAAAACTAGTACCAGTGAGGAAGAAGAATGGTGAAATAAGATTTTGACTTTAGGGACCTCAATAAGGTGTCCCTAAAAGACCATTACCCACTACCCTCAATGGATCAGATTCTTTGAAAGGTGGTAGGTTCTCACAGATTATCATTGCTTGATGACTACTCTAGCTATAATCAGATCATGGTCAATGAAAAGATATGAACAATATTACCTTCACCATAAAGTGGGGAACTTATGCATATATGAAAATGCCCATTGGAATATCTAATGCTGGAGCAACCTTCTAGAGGTCAATGGATGTTTCTTTTAAAGGTTTGATAAATGACATGGTGATCATCTACCAAGTTGACATCACTATTTTATCAAAGGACCCATCTGATCACATTGCTCACATAAGGTTAGTATTTGAAACATTTAGGGAATTTGGTATGTCATTGAATCCTAAAAAATATCTATTTGATGTACATGAGGGTAAGTTGTTAGTCCATGTAGTATCCAAGGATGATATTTCAATAGACCATAAAATATTTGAGTCCATATTATCCTTACCCTTACCCAAGCATAAGAAGGGTCTATAGAGCTTCTTAGGGAAGATTAATTTTATAAGAAGATTTATCATAGGCTTTGCAGAGCTGGTTAAACCTCTTACTCACATGTTAAGAAAGGGCAAGGACTTTACATGGACCAAATAAGGTAAGAAAAGTTTTAAGGCCATCAAAGAGGCCATATCTCATGTTCCAATACTTCTTAGCCCTAATTTTGACAAAGAATTACTTGTATGCATTTTATACATTGGATGCAATCTTTGTGATGTTGATATAGCAAAATGAGCAAAGTTTAGAATAGCCTATCACTTTCTTTAGATATGCCTTATCAAGGTATGAGGAGAAGTATATATTTGTAGAGAAATATGTGCTTGTAGTAGTGAGAGGTTTGAAAAAATTTAGGTACATGGTCTCTAATAGTAATATCATACTCATGGTAGTTCACCTAGGTGTTAAAGAGTTTATACTCAATAGAGACCTCAATAAGAAAAGAGATGGATGGGTGATAAAATGCATGGAGTATGACCTTGAGGTGAGAGTCACAAAGATTTTAAATGGTAGAGGGTTATGTGAAAATCTTGAAATAGAGCTAAGAAAAGATGAATATCAAGTGTTGGTAGTCCATGACAGCCAACAAACAATTGTAGACAACATAACTTTCAATTGGACACATGATATAACTAGATTATTTGAGTTAGGAAAATGTCTTATGGGACTAGATAGAGCCAAGAGAAATAATTTTAGGTTGAAAATTACACCCTATGTCCTCATATATGGAGTAATTTTCAAGAGAGACATAGGAGGAATGATTTTAAGGTGTGTGGAATCATGCTAAATAAATAAACTACTTGGATAATTCCATCATGGTCTAACTAGTGGTCACATTGATGCCAAGACCACAGCCTCCAAATTCATTAGATTTGGGTAATTATTTCCCATAATGTTTATAGATTCACACTCATGGGTAAGGAAATTTCCAAAGTGTGTAATGTTTGTTAGTAAGTAGATATTGGCTACCCTTCCCTTGCAACCCATATAAGTAAAATCATCTTTCATGCAATGGGGCTTAGATTTCATAGGAGTGATACACCCCACTTATAGTAAAGGACATAAATAGATCATCATATCTATAGACTACTTTGCAATATGGGTTGAAGAAACTACCCTCAAAGAAGCTAATGAAGATTGTGTCTTGGATTTCTATGATAACCTTGTGACTAGATTTGGTGTGCCTTCTAAAATTATTTATGATAATGTATTAGAATTCAATAGAAACAAGGTATGTGAGTGTGATATTTAACATGTAATTTATCTCAATGAATCCTATAATTATTACCCATAGGGCAATGGACTAGCATAGTCTACAAATAAAAACTTGTTGAGGATTACTAAGAGAACCATGGAGGATAGTCATAGGGAGTGGCATACTAGATTAATGACTACCCTATGGGTAGACATAGTTGCACTTGAGAAAGCTACTAGACACCCCCATACCTTCTTGTCTATGGGAAAGAGGCCAAACTCCCTAGATCTCTTAAACTTCCTACATTGGAGCTTTCACACTAGCTTAAGCTCCTAGAGGATGATGCTATGCAGATAAGGTTGAATGGGCTAAGATAGCTAGAGGAGACAAGAGATACTGCTATTCACATTATGTGGTCTAAGCAACACTAAGTGAAGAGGTCATTTGACAAGAAAGCTTATTCAAAGACATTCTAATAAGGTGAATATTCCTCAAATAAGATGAGGACTATGTAAAACTAGGAATACACTCCAAGTTTAATATCCTTTAGAGTGGACATTATATCATCATAGGTTGCAAGGAGAGAGATTCCTTTGAGCTTACTAAGTTAATTTAAGAGATCCTTCCCATCCCTATCAATGTGAAGTATCTTAAATTTTGCTACTAGTGTTATGTCATGGTATTTGTACATAGGTAGATAGGTATGTCTTTACTTCCAAGTGCCCTTGCACATTATTCTATTTATTTTTTCCTGCTATTCTAGTTATTATTTGGTATTTTTGTTATTTTATTATTATTTTTGAGTGTCTTGTTGCTTCAAAATGCTTTAAATATTGAAGCAGAATCTTCTATAAATAATACTCCATTTTTTTAGTTATCATGAACAAGCTTAATGAAGTTCTAGGTTCCATGACCAGCAAGTTAGTCAAGAAAGTTAATTTTCCAAAAATATTGACTAGATTTGGCCCACATAAAGATATTTTTCTTGGAAATGGCTTGAAATATGAGTAAATTTCTAGATGGAATGAGTGGTTCAAAGATCACATGTAACCTACAAATCCTTTAAAAAACTTTAAGTAAAATTAAAGTGTAGTTTATTCAAATTTTGAGGAAGTAGGTTCTCATGGTGATCAATGTAGGCAGTATCATGGAACAAGTTTGCATATGCCTCAAAATATCATCATAGTTTTCAAGGATTAGGCACAATTTCATAGCTCGAGCTTTGAAGAGGTAGACTATCATTAAGACGTGATGTAATAATGGATGGTTTATTCTACTTGTATATTTTATAAATATGCTCAAGATGTTTACCAAGGTTGAAAGATTATAAAGAAATCATGATCTTCATGTGGAAATCTTACTCTAAAAAATTCATGTCTTGATGTGATTTCTATCTTAAGATCTAAGCCTTTAAAGATTAAATTGTAGAATGGGATGTACCCATGAATGTTAAAATTTAGCCCAAAAATGAATCATTTGGTGTTCAAAGATTGACGATTGTGTGGATATCAATGATAATCATGAAAAATTCAAATGACAGGCATGTAGAGATCAAATTTAATCCATGAAAAATAACCATTGGGGTTCAAAAATCCTAAGATGGTCATGCATAGTTCACATGGATGTTAAATATGGGTACATAAAAATCAATTTTGGACCTCATGAAATAGCCATTTGGATTCAAAATAAATAGATCAATGGTTTGTGTTCAATCATATCAAAGATCTAATAATGTGTTGTACCTAATAGAGTTAGTGGTCTTAGGCAGATCTATGGCTCATGGAGATTAATACCAAGTAGATCAATGGTGCAAGATGGGTCAAGGGTTTAGCAGGCTTGAGTCAACATTGAAACCCAATGATCAAAAGTGAGCCTAGAATATTTTTCATTAGAGGTCAAAAAAGTATTTTTTGACCCAAAAAAGTAAATATAAAGGAACCAAGCTTCAATAGGATCTAGGTCGAACTAGAGGATGCCATGTAGGTAGACATGTTAGATAAAGGATCTCACCATATTGAGTAGGTAAAAGACATAAATTCAAGATCAAATGTGATCTAGATAACTAGGAGTAGATCTTGTAAAGTCATCTGGTGCCATTAAATCTATGTAAAGCTTTATGAGAACTTCTAAATGTAGGTTCCATGTCTCATGATCAAAAGATTGAGCTTATAGATCTTTTGTGCAATCATGACTATATGAAAACTAATAAGGTGATTATTTTTCATCCATAATAAACCTATATTCAGTATTTACAAGCAATGGTAGAATGGTGATTGTGAAAGGAATGTCAAACAAAATAACAAGCATGATGATATTGATAAGGATTGTGGTGGTGGGGATTGGTTCTTCTAAATGATCTTGATCTTCACATTATCCATCATGATAAAAAAAAGATACAATAACATTAATGTAGGAAAAATCTTGAGAAAGGATTTGGTGGTGGTTGTTCTGAGTGGAAATGGTTCATTAATGCCCTCTTCAACACCAACTTTTCTCTCTCTAGTCTTACCTTATTTCTTCATATATATACTAGCTTGACTCTTGATTTGTATCCCATGGTTGGGTATAGCAAACCTCTACTAAAATCACTTTGTAAAACTCTTTTGAATCAATAGCTAAGTGTAATTTATTTAAGTTTGATTTTTAGAATGTATGTTGTCTATTCATCATATGTAGGTCCTTTATGTGCCTTGCTTTAAATTTATTAGTTTTATGTAGGTTGTGTGAAGTATTAGCTAGTAGAGTTCCTCTTGAAGTGTCATAAGTTCCTACTATCTTACTTTGAACTATTTCTATTTGTCCTTCAAGTTGAAGGTCTCTTTCAACCTTCACTCACAATATTCATGTTTGGAACTCTGTCATAAAATCTAATCAATCCTTGTCCCCATTATATTCATTATTATTCATAGAAGTTTCTAAGTTGATAATGGATCATTGAGTATTGGCGAATCCCTACACTTAAAGTAGGTTTTTAGTCATGCATGTTTTTACCTTTTCATCACAATAGGTTAAGTTTTAAGGAAAGATATCCAAATTGTCATATCTGAGGAGTTAGCCTCATTAAAAAATCCTACAGGTCTAACCTAGCACTAGGTAACCCATAACCTAGGGTCATTCTCGTGTTGGACTAGGTTTGGGTAGAGGACCTTAACAATATTTATCTCAGCTAAGGTACAACCTAGCACCTATAATATTCCCTTATTAATATTTTATTTGAAATTAGTTATAGGTCCTCAGGAATAGTAGGTAAGCCCACTTTGTCATTAAGTCAAAGGCGAAGAAAGTGTTTATAGAGGGAAAAATATTATGTGCATAGCTTTGTGTTGGTGTTTACAAGTGTTGACATTAGTGAAAAAGGGGTATATTTTTAGCATATCTTCAATGATGTATCCAATTTGGCCAAGAGTATTCATGAGGTGTCAAGTATGCTAGTAGGTCAATGATAAAGTGTGCCTTAGTGATCATGCATGGACCTTGCAGTGTTTACTTGATTAGGTAAGATGATAGATGTTGATGATGTGTTAACCATTTTTTAGGGGTCATATGTGGTGTAAGGAGTTCTTGGTGTACTTATGTAAGTTAAAGTAATCCATCCAAGTATTCTTGTGAAGGTCTAGGTTATCCTAGTCATCTTGGTAGAGTTTCTTGAGTAAGCAGATTGATGACATCAATATTCACACATGTGAAGGCATCAAAATAAAGTGGTCATATCAGTTTACTTAATTTTGTTCTTATAACATGTGTTTTAAATTTTAGACCTTGACATGATGTCTATCAAAATTGTGATAGTGCAAAGTTGCTCTTTTAGGCTAATTTCATCATTTTTCCATAGTCAAATTTGCATTCTTTAGTGATGGTTAGAATTCAAATATTTGAATTTACAAAGGAAAAATAGACTACAATGTTTTGATTATAAATTTTTATGATGGATTAAATAACAAAGTGGTATATAAATTCAAGGGAAATCCATTAAAATTGATTTGGAGGTTTGACTAGTTGTATAATTGCATTTATTGTGGTTTAAAGTTGACTGAGGATTTGACTTTCTTCTGCAAGTGACCTAAGAAGGATGTTTGAGTTTTTATTAATGGTGTTTGGATGTTTTATAATGAATTATATATTGTATAATGTTTTAGAATACCTGAGGATCATCTATATGTATTTTGGAGCTTTAACCAATCCATATTCAGTATGAACCATTGCTTGGAAGTTGATTGCTTGTTTGTTCATGATGTTTTCATGTACAAAGCAAATAATTGATATTTTTTGCATATGCATAAGTGTGTAGTGATGAATTTTATCACTTGAGGATGTCTTATGGGTCATTTTTCATGTACCTATGTGATTTTAAGTGGTCTTGTGTTTCTATGTTTGCTCGATGAAGTGTTAAAAGAATGAATAGGTCTCCATGGACATAAAAGGGTTACTTAGGCCTAATTAAAAGGTGTTGCTACTTAAGGGTGATATATCAAAGCTATGGTAAACCTATGAAGGTGGTTTTGATATTTTTTATGAGTGGTATATAAGCCTTAAGGGTTAAATAATGTCTCATGGCCAACCAAGAAAGTGGTTATCATGTAGACTCCTTAAATAAAAAAATCAAAGATGAAGGTTTCTAGAGTGAATGTGCAAAGAAAAGAGAAGTGTGAGTAAGGTTGGTGGATGGATTGAAGAGAAGACCAGTGTGATGGATATGTGTGTGATGTAGTGGTCATGTTTATAATGTTATAATAATGTTTTTTAGGGTTTATGATCGAGGATGAGTGAAAAGGTGTAGAGTGATCCAAAAGGTTGTTTTGGATGCATTGCTTGTGTGTGAATGCTTGAGAAAGTGTGAAGGGTTGAAGAGAGATTTTATTCACTATTTATCCATTATATTTAAAGGAAATCAAAAATTTTGAGGTGTTGATATCAAAAGGTTTTGTGTGGGTGCTCAACATCTAGGGCAAGTGGATGCTTGTCCATGCTTTAGGGGTTTGTGTTCCTTGTAAAGTGGGTGATTCACTAAAGTCTCTTTTTTGTGATCTATTATATTAATATAGTCCATGTTTTTGCAGGATTGAGAGTGGATTTTATCCCCAATAATGGTTTACCACATAATTCATCTTTTATATGCTTTAATCTTTCATGGTTTTCTTTGCTCATTGCAATGAATGGTTTACATGCTTCATAAATGCTTATGTTGAATAGTTAAGAATTTGAAGGATTGGAATTGAAGTTGATTTGATTGCATCATTAGTTCACTCTCCTTATCAGTGATTGTACTTCTAACATTTGGAACAAAATTTTATGGGTTTGAATGGTGTTTTTATTAGTGTGAATTGCATGCAAAGAATTAGCATTGGTATTAGTGGCATGCATGACACTAGTGGATTAAGAGGCATTGGTAGGAAAAGAGGCACTAGTAGCATGATTAATATGTGTTATGAAATGTGCAATAGTATAAGGATTAGAAGAAAAATAATAACTAGTGGCATGATTACCATTGGTAGCAAATGATGCACTAGTGAAGTGATTGAGAAGGGTGGGTCTTGAGAAAGGCCCACTAGATGTTAAACTTGCCATGTTAGTATAGATACTTGGCATGGAGGTAGAATAAATCAAGGAAGAAGAGGTCATGGTATGAGAAGGGGTCAAAAAAGAAGGAAGATGTTGAGAATAAAATAAGCTAACACCCCCAAATCTATGTGAGAATGTGGGGGAAGATGAATGGGGTTATCATTCTTGACCACTTATTATAAGGTTGTAAATAGTGGAAGGGTATTTTCCTCGATGTTGAGTAAATTCATTAATGAAGAAAATAATTTATGGAGTATACTCTAATTTAGGTTGATATTCTAAGGAGAATAGAGGGTTAAAAATTGAAGATGCATGAGGAGGAGTCCCATAATTTGTAGTGCAAGTAGCTACATGCACATTACTTTCATCTAAAGTGGAAGCCACAAGCTATTTATGCAGAAACCTATTGGGATTGGTAAAGTTCATCATATATGTTGAGTTCAAATCTATGTTATCCTTAAACAAGAATTTCATGATGAGATAAAAGGGTTAATAAATATGATGATGATGCAAAGACAAAGTTAGAAAATAGTATATAGAGTCAAATTAGTTGACTGTGTTCTATAGCCCAATAGATAGGTAAGAATGCAGTCATTTAGGTCAACTATATATTGTAGACATGAAATATAAATAAGTTGATAATGATACATAGTCATTCAAGTTGACTATGTACCACTAAATATAGAATTTAATAGGGGGATAAGAAGATAGAATCATGCAGATCAATTATGTACTACTAGTAGGAAGGTAAAACATAGTTTGTAAGAGACTGTATCAAATAAGACAACAATATTTTAAAATAGGGGATTTTTTTTGCAAGATAGTTTGAAGCAAGAATGAAAGAAAACACACAAACAATTGGATAAATGTGATTTATCCACTTGGGGCACATAGCACAAACCTTTGTCTAATGCTAACCAATGCAATTTTTTCAATACAACACACAATGATCAAAGAACACATAATCAACTAGAAAGTAAATGCTAACTAGTTGGTTACCCTAAGTGTTATTATATTATTAGAAAGTTTTGATTTTAATGTGATATGAAATTTGTTTGAAATAAGGAACTATAAAGTACTCTAAAGTTGGTTTCAAGACATTTGGGCCAAAAGGGATTTGTATTGGCAATAGTAATAGCTTGGTATTAGGTCCTACCCTCTCATTTCATAATATTGTATTGATAAACATGTCAGGTTCTTTGAAAATATATACCATTAACCACATATTTATACTTGGTCAGGAAACTATGTTGGTTTCCCCATTGGTGATGAAATCCAAGTAGGTAGACCTTGGGAAGATAAATGTTTAAATGATTTTTGAATGTTTAAGTGATTTGATATTGTGTGTGAAAAAGAGTAAAATAGTGTAAATAAAATGTTAATTTAAAAAACTAGTTATTTATACTATGTGAGTTACTCTATGCATGCAAACAACTGAAAAGTAAATGTGAATTCATTACTAGTAAATAGATGCTAATTCCTTGATTAAGAATAGTACATAATTGGTTTAGGTGACATTGTATGCAAAAATATAGAATAGATTCAAATAGGTCATTTTTATTATGAATAATCAAGGTATTTAATAACATATTCAAATAGGTTGATTATGTCTCTTAGATATAAATCATACTACTTAAATATGTCAACTAGGTTAACCTAGTTAGCTACAGGTTTGTAGTTTTGAAGACTGCTAACTTGTGAAAAGTAAAATTGAAGGAAGAACTAAAATAATAGAGAGAGATGAGAAAGGAAACTTGGTGTGATTGGATATGATTTAGATTACAAATTTTTATGTTGTAGTGTTTAATTGCTACTTTCAAATTCTAAAAATTAGGTCAATTTGTTCAATTGATTTCTACAAAACTCTATATGTTGAAGAAGAATAATGAATAGTGTCAACCTATTAGACAATGCTTATTGACATGTATTTTGACAAAATAAAATAACAAATAGATTTAACCTATTTGATAGTGTATTCTAATCTATAAATTAAAAATAATACTATGTTCAACTGATCAATCTAGTAAACTGTAGTTGATGAAGACATGCATAGATATAACAAAGTCATTTTGAAGTGACTTGTGTTAAACTTGTACACATAAAGTTGGAACTATAATAGTTTTATATAATAATAAAAATATATATAAATATAATAAAATGATAAAAATGATGGCATGAAATAAAAATTGCAAGGGTTATATTCACATTAGGTTCACCAGAATGTATGTAAAGGAAAATGCAACTGATCTATTATATCAATCCTATCTCAGAGAAGATAAATCCTACTTACACTTTTGATTTTTGATACATTATATATTTAGGTTCATGAACAAGATGGATATGATAAACTTATCTAAGGGATATCTTACCATAATAATATCACTAGGGAGGGTTCCAAATCCTCCAGTCAAGTAAAACTATGAAACAACCCTAACCACATCCTATGTTTTCATATCCACCAAACTAATATTAAGTAAAGTATAATCTTGTACTCACCAAATATTGTGGCACAATGTGGGGTAAAAAAAATTAAAAGTAAAAATGCATAAAATACATTTACTTATGTCAATGTATATGAAATATTAATACATGGGAGAGAAGTACAAATGCATACATATCTTCTCTTATAAAGGAGGAACAATGTTAGGAATAATAAAATTTAAAGACGAACCCACCAAGACTCAATCTCTCCCTTGACCAAGGTGATTAATAAAAGGTTATTTTTTTATGTAAGGATGAAAAAGATAAATAAGCTCAAGATTACACAGTCTATCTATGAATCCAAAAGACTTATCCACATCATAAGATCCGTACCTCTAAAGAAAGTATTGAAACCCTAAGCTATTCTCCTCAATTAGAATGGTGGATAAGCAAATGTGTAATATATATCTCCTATTATTATCTTATTTCTTTTATAAATGAGAAAATGAGTGTGTATATATAGTTGAATATAACCCTAATGCTTTCTAAAAGCTTAACTGATAAGGTTGGCCCAATTGACTTTGTATTATTATTCTGGTCTATGTTGGCCAAGGGCTGACCTAGACCCTAAATGAGTTTTGTCAATTAGAGTATAGGGTTGATGGTTTCAATAGTGTATCGTAAACCACTAAAAATATTATTGGATAGGGAAGGGCTAATGAAGGCAAAAAAAGACTAGAGAAGGGTGGAAAAGAGGAGGCAAAGCATAAGGGTATTTTTTTAGGAGATAGTTGTGTAGATAACAAGTGGTAATGAAAGGACACCAATACTATAAATCTCTAATGATATTCCTACCCCTTTCTAAATACATCCATTAAGGTGTACACTCAAAGAGATTGAGACTTGATGGGTTCCTACAAGATAAAGAGCATCAATAATTGATATAGTTTGAAGATATTGTGTATATATATACCACCTAACCTCCTTAATTTCAATGATGATGATAAAAATGAGATTAGAATCAAGATCAAAATATCTAATTAATCCCCTCATATCATTTCCCAACTTACTCTCTCTTTAAAACCTTGATCCTATCAACCTCCTATTAATGATATACTTGTTGTCTTAACCAAGACTAGACATTCTATCCATCACATGAATTCTAATGATAAGTTCATACCTACGTGTACCATCAAATTGCATACACCTAAATATGATGATGGTTATGCTTTTGATTACCCATTTTTATCCTAACTTGTCCATGCTATAAGTGTTAAGATTATTTGATATCTCACTTCTTTATTTCAATCTTTTCTTTCATCTTTTAGCATTCCTTATTTTATAGAGCCTAATTATAGTTTTCTTAATTTACATAAGGTAGAGATGAAATGATCACATGGTACACCTATAGATTTAGAAAATCCAATCAGGAGCATGCTTATGGATCATTCCATGACCAATACTTACCACTTTGATAGATATAAATATTCTTCTAGTTTATTTCCCCCAGAGATGTTATCTATTATTCTTAATCTTTCTTCACGACTAACCTCACTTTTAGTTGATCCTAGTTTGGTTTCTACTCTAAATTTACCTTTAACTAAGCCTAATCTAGTTTTTACACCCACTCTACCTTTATCTAATCCTCATCTTATTTCATCTCCCATTTTACCTTCATATGAACCTAGTCTAGTTTATGTTCCAGACTTGCCTTCCTTTGGGGATGGCCTTCTTCCTTTACTACATCTTGATCTCATGCCTACCCAATGGGTCAAGCAACCTTATTATGAAATCCAAAAAGTTATCAATTATTATACTAGAAACTACCAATTATATCAACATCCCCTAGGTTCTCTTTCTACCTCTTCCTTTAGTAGGCCCCCAAAACCTACTAACAAATTTATTTGTTGCTTCCATGGAATAAATAATCACTCTTTCACTAATTATCAAAAACTTAGGAATTATATTGACACATTATATCCCACCACTACTCAAACCAAATATAAGGTTATTCCTCCTCTTAAGTTTTTACTTGATTATATCCCTAAATATGGGGAGGTAAACTATCTTTGACACCAGTACAGTACCCATCATACCAATAATTATTATATTATTTAGTAACACTTTCATAGTCACCCTCAATTGGCACTTTTAGTAGTTATTATTCTTTCCATAGGTTACCCATGAAAAATGCTCATACTTCTTCAATGGTGGCACCTCCTTCACCCACTGATGGTACATCCTTCTCTACTGGTGGCCCCTCCTTCTTGTCCTATAGATACTATTACTATTTAGGAACCTATTCCTTTCCTTGACTATCCTATAGAGTAAATCCCTTGTGAGTATGATCCTTTAGCTACACCTACATTTTTAGTTGAGGATCTTCATAATGAAGTCTTTGCACAACTTTTCATGAGGATTGATGAGACTCTAGCTATCATCAGGATCCAGCTTTATAAACATGTTTTAGATGTCATGGATAACATTTTTGGACAAATTTATCAGTTTTTGTGACACGACATCATGTTATTTCACATTTTTCTTAATTATGATTTTGGATTGGATTTTTCATCCATGTATATATATTATATATTTGACTATGTGTCAAATTTGGTTTCACCTATCTATATTAAATGGATATTTATATTATTCTTTATGTGTTTTATATGGTTTCATTTACTTTCTTATTTTCTTATGGCCTCTTATCATTATTTTCATGATTACACACTTATTTAATGACTTCACTTATTTCATGGATTCTTTTTCTTTTATAATGATTATTTTTTATCTTTTCTCACTTCAAACTCAGATAATTATTATTATGACTTGGTTATACAAACATTCATTCCCTTATTAATCTTTCTTTACCATATGATCAGTTAGAAAATAAGATATATCATTGTATTTTTATTTTTTGAACTACTTTGGATCTCCCTTTATTCCTTTATATTATTTTCACATATTAAGCATACATGTGGTTAAAACTTGAGATTACATACGGGTTTATAGGTAAGCTTAAGTATTTAGTCAGTCATATTCTTGGATACTTAGCTTCGTTTAAACAAAGTTTAAAGCTCATTAACGTGTTTCAATTCTATCACTCATGTTAGTTATTCTAAATCCATATGGAGGAGGAATCATAAAAGCCATAAAAAAGTTAAAATACAAATCATTTAAACAAAAGACAATTATTTAAAAGGGAACACACATATTCCAAAGTCTAATCACACTAAAAGACATGATTCATATCACATATCCTATTTTCAATCAAAGCTCAGACTCCATAGTTGGCCTCATGATAGATTTGATGTCCATTGGGGTGTGGTAGGCTAATATATTGGTATAAGAAAATAAAAAAATATTTTAGTGCCACCTTCTTTCTCAGACAAGTACCTCATCTTTGTATTAAATCAATTAATCTGTTAGAGGTTTTGATGAATGGAAAACAAGTTGTGGGAAGGAAGGTCCATTTTAATTTTCTTGTTCATATAATTATCATGAGTTTATCTTAGTATCTCACCTATTTACTTATACAATTTTACACTTATTGTGAGCAGGTATCCTCTATATTTTGATGGTCACTAGACTCATAGTGTCTCTCCTTTTTACCTAACATGCATTATGTTTCCTAAGGTCTTATCATAGATGCCTATGTCATGCATTTTTTATATTCCCTCTTTTATTTCAACATTATAATATTTCCCCTTGAGAAATATTATTTTATTAATTGATAATTTCTCCCTAGGGTTTCCCTTGGTGAGTTGCAGTCTAAGACCATGGATAGGACTAGGATTTCCTCACAAAATATCATAATAAACCATTTCCTTATTACTATTCACCTCATTGGTGTTCCTCTTGTGAGGTCTAGTGTAAGAACATAGATACGACTAGGCCCTCATAAATTATCACATGATAAAATATATTTTAAATCATTCCCACTATTGTTTCCACCTAATTGGTGTTCCCTTTATGAGTTGTAGTGTAAGGCCATGTATAAGACTAGACTCTTCTCACAAAATATTTCAATACCCAAGTCACAATGAAATTATATACTTCAAATTTGAGATAAATAGTGTTTGATTATGAGTTACATATCATTGACATACTTTCCATCTTGATTTAGTATGTTTTATGTTTGATTCGTGAGTCTTTCACTTTTATATTCTTATTTTATAATTGTGTGTATGTTTACAAACATTTTATTAAATTTATCATACTTCCCATCTTGAATTAGTATGATTAATTTGATTTCTACTTACATTTTGTCTTTCTTTTTGTACTTCCTAGCTTTATTTAATATAGTTGATTGACTTAATTGTTTTCTTTTTATACCATTAGTTTTTTATGGGTCATCCATTTTATAACAAATTTTCATACTTCCTAATGTAATATAGTGTGATTTTATTTTTGTTTAATTTGGGATAAATATTTTACATGGTTTGAAAAAAATTGTTACCCTTTTTACCATCTTTGATTTATTTTATATATATATATATATATATATATATATATATATATTTACACATTTTCCATCATAATATAGTGTGTATAGCTTTATTTAGTATAGTTTATTGACTTAATTGTTTTCTTTTTATACCATTAGTTTTTTATGGGTCGTCCATTTTATAAAAAGTTTTCATACTTCCTAATGTGATATAGTGTGATTTTATTTTTGTTTAATTTGGGATAAATATTTTACATGGTTTGAAAAAAATTGTTACCCTTTTTACCATCTTTGATTTATTATATATCTCTCTCTCTCTCTATATATATATATCTATATATATATATATATCTATATATATATATATATATATATAGATATATATATTTACACATTTTCCATCATAATATAGTGTGTACTAAATTTATTTTGATTACTTATACTTTTACAAATCATTTTTTCCCTTTTATTTTCAACCATGCATGTCTCTCACATAATGATATAAAAGTAAACAAACATTACATATTTACCATAGCATATACAACCAAAACTAAATATATGTGATAGAAATGAAATATATTCATGCATCCACATCTAAATTCAAGTACAACTAATGAGTTTAATGAACTATCGACATATATATCATGTGTTTTATATAATACAAATTAAAAAATACATCTACATCTCTAAGGTTGTGTTCCATCACGTTTGTCCTATGTCCTAGACATGCTAGACATGGATGGATATAACTAACCCCTCTAAATAGTGCATTGTAAAGAAGCAGTTCATGATTTATAGCCAATAACCTATCCATGGAAATTGGTTACCTAGGCATGCACTTGTTTGATCTAGACCATAGTCTCCATGTGCATAGATCACTCTTGTTTTAATCCCTACTAGGTCTAAACTTCTCTAGACCCAACCCCTAATAATGGTTTTAACCTATCACCTCATGCTTGTAGATGTCTCCTAGCCTCTCCCACCATTCTAAACCATCTCACCTGATCTGGGGCATATGGAACCATAGGATCATCTAATGTGGTAGAGTCATATAGTGACAACACCCCATCTAAAATATCATGATGTGCATCCATAACTAGGGATCCTCATCTGACCTCCTCTACTAAAGGATATGCAAAACTAAAAAACTAGATATGCATTAGGTCACACACACACATATCTTAAATCATCTATCTGTCATAGTCAACTATACAACTAGTGTTTCATATCAAGAATTAAATCAAATTAAAACATTTATCACTATTTCCAATATCACCAACCACAATCTTAATGTCTATTCTCCCTCAAAGCACCTAATTTATTAGTTTCATTTACATCAATGTAAATCTAGGAGTCAACACCCAAGAGCGATGCGGTCCTCTCTTTAGTGGCCTCTTTATAGATTAACTATGCCCTAGAATTGATATAAGATCCACCTATGTGATAGATATCAAATGTGTCTCCTCACATTGATGATGTCTCCATATCCAATTACATCATGATGGCTAGTGTCACCTCTATTGTGGTGCTTATTATGCTCCCTCATCCCTTACATCCATAAATATGATGTCTTCTCCTCTTTGAACTTATACCTCCTATTATCGTGCTTGTCCATCCCATGGTCTATCTCATTAAGGCCTAATCACTGGTATTTCCATATGTACCCCTATTCATCATCTCCCTCACAACTCTCTATCATGTCATGCCCAATAAGAAGGTACTACTAGAGGATCTAATGGATGGTGATGTCCTAGATTTTTAAGTACATGATCCACTAGATTAGGCTCCACCTATGAAGTGTAGTGGCTTGGGATTTATACACATGTTAAACTTGTAGCAATGGTAGCCCAACTTGTCCATATGGAAACTATGTGAATGTATGGATGACATAATATTTTGCCTCATGTGATAGTTTAAAATGCTATAACATGGGGCATGACCTACAATACATGATCCTACCTCCATTGAGTGACCTGAGACTACCTATCATCAACTATATGTGGTAACCCAATTTATTGATACATAATGAACCTCTCATATATCCATGTAACCAAAATAATAATATGTCTCATAATATTATATCCTTGGGATAAAATATCATACATATCATGCATGAGCTAGATCCAATGACAAAACCAAAATCTTGCAATTCTCCCTGATCTAAAATCAATTAGAATAAGGTTATTTCATATAACAATACCTTATTGTCCAACTTGTAACACAATATTCATGATACCATAAGTACTATCACAACCTTATATATGTCAAGAATTGGTGTGATATAAACATTAAAAAATCTCACATGTAATCTAGGGCAAATCCTATCCAATCATGTATCCCACTAGGCTAAATCCTATTTATCATCCTCCACTTCTAGTTTATCATAAATCACTAAAATCTCACATATCAAAAGTCCAAGCAACACATGGACATCCTCTAAAGTGATATCCACCTCTATGGTGTCCCCCTCCACCTCTCATTGAAAAGTGTTGGTTAATTATTCCTATGATCCTAAGAACATGACAATGAGATCAAAAATCAGAGGGATTTGTCTCATATCCATAATTCCTATGAAATCTAGGGTGACCAATTGATCTCTATCTACATTTACTAAATGTTTCAATAGATATGCTAGCCATGATGTATCTACTATGCACTACAATCTCTAGCATCTATACAAAATATCAAATAATAGAGGATGTATTAGATATGAATGTCATAATAATTAAAATACATTCTTATATATTCTTCAAAATTTACGTATTAACTACTTAATCATCTTGTTTTATCTAGTTTATTATGTTTTTTTTTAATTTTCTACACCATTAGTCCATTTGATACTTAATCAACCCTATTACACTCTTGTTATATTGCATCATCCCATTGGTATGGAGTTAGACCTTTTTAATCAGAGTATATCAGCCTCTTTGATACTAAATTATCCCTATTATAACTTTAGCATACTATATAGACCCTTTGATACATAGTCAACCCCTTTTAACAAACTGTATCAGCCACCTATTACAAACTATATTGGCTAGAGGGTATTATGTCAGTAATATTCTTATTTCTAACTATATAGGCCTACACTTACATAGTCAACCATCTTTAGTGATACCATGTCAACCCATTGCTACATAACTATCCCTTATTTATCTTTTACCTTATGAACCAAATCAATAGGGTGGACTCTATTCTCTATCTTTGATGACCTTTTGACCATTTACTATAAATTCCATAGGTATTATTGGTCTAATATTTTCCTACCCAGTCCCTAATTCTACCCTTAGTTTACCTAAAACTTACCTAGGGTCAATTTTTGTGTCTATATTATTACTACCATCCAATTTTCTATATTTAGCTTAATTTTAATTAAAATTTCTCAAAAAATTAAAATTAGTGCTTTGTTACTTGTGATGCACTTGCTGTGGTTGTTATGCATCCTCCACATCATAGTTGTCATCTCCTCACCATAGTCACTCTCTAGGCTCAAATTGCATCTCTTAAAACAATATTTTCTCAAAATAGTAAAAATAATAAATGAATTGATTTTAACCCTATTTAAATTTACCATTTAAAATTATTTATTTATCAAATATTTATAACCATATTCTATTTTTCAACCATATTTTTGTTTCTACTATCTTTTTTTTCAAACCGTAAGATGTTATAGAATCTTAAAATTGTAGAGAATATTTTCACATATTACATTTAAATTTTTTAAAAATTACAATTTTTTTCTCTTTTTCACTAATTTTTACAAGTTTACCTAATGTTCCCTACATTGGACCCTTCACATTTATTTCATTTAATTTCTTATCTAAAACTCTAAGGTAAGTAAAGGTATGTATTTTTCAATTTTGTCCTTCCATTTATCTTATTTACTTCTTACTGTAATTTATTCTTTTGGAATTATGTATTGTTATGTTCTTTTTTCAAAGCACCATCCCATATTACACCTACATGATATGTGATGGGCTTCAAGTGGGGCATATGTATACACATAATATTTTCAAACTTTATCAATTAATGATACTTTCTCTCTTGTAGGAACCCATCAAGTCTTAATCTCTCTGAAGGCACATCTTAAAGGGTACACCAAGAAAAGGGTGGGTAGACTAGTGGTGCTTCATAAGATTTTTGTTCCCTATACCACCACTTGATATCTACTTAACCATCTCCTATACACTCCCCTAATATTTGACATATCTCTTACACACTCCTCCAAATGATCCATTACCTTACTTAGACCCTTCCTAAGCCTTACCAAATAATGTTGGATTGTATCAACATTATATTCTAATTTATATTTGAATTTTAGGGTTCTAGGTTGGCCTTGACCAACCTAGATAAAAACCTAAATTGTTTTTATCAAATAATGATGCATAGTCAAATTGAGTTTACGCTGTTGACTAAAATTTTGGGAAGGTATAGGTTTATATTTATTGGTGTAGGAAATTTCTTATTCCATTTACTTATAAATAGATAATACCTACACATATAGCTTCAACTTACTTAGGTGTGATAAGAGGTTAAGTGGGTGAGAGGGTGAGTTACACTCAGTCCCACTATGAGTTCTCCTATGAGTTAACTCCCCCTAATCCTTTATATTATTCTTCACTAAGATATTTTAATAGAGTAGATAATTGGTAAGCAAGGTAATTTAATAAATCAGGTAATTATTACACATCCTATTCTTGTATATCTCTAAATACAAGTAGGGTCATTTTTGTTATAGAATTCTTATGTGTTCACTCTACTAGAAGATCACTTACTGTCCTATTCTGATAGGTTCAACTATATATACACATCCATTTAATTCATTTAGAGAGAGAAGATAAGAAGAAGAATATTATATTTCACATATACTTATCCACCGTTCTACTTGAGGATCATTCCTTAGGTTTTCCAAACTTTATTTAGAGATATGAATCTTATCTTATGGAGAAATCTTTTAGATACATAAGAAAATTGTGTAGCTTAGAGCTGAATTATCCTCATTATCCTTACATATCACAACAACCTATCATGAATAACCTTAGACAAGGGAGATATTGAGACTTAATAGGTTCATATTCAAAGGTAAGTACTCCTAACTTTGTTCCTCCTTTTTTAAAGTAGATAAATTAGCATGTTTACTTCTCTCACATGCATTAATATTTCCTATACATTGACTTGAGTATAGATCTTATATGCATGTTTAATTTTTATGTTTATTACCCCAAATTTATGCCACAAGCTTTAGTAAGCACTAGATGAGAATTTAATTTACTTGTCATATGCTTAGTGAATATGAAAACATAGGACCTAGCTAGGGTTATTGAATAATTTTGTTTCACTAGAAGCTTTAGAACCCTCTCTAGTGATGTTATTATGGTAAGATATCCCTTAGTTAGGTATAACATATCCATATTTGTCATGACCCTAAATATCTAATATATCAACAAATGAAAGTGTAATTAAGATTTATCTTCTCTAAGTTAGGATTGATTAATATGTCAGATATATTTTCCTTTGTAGATATATTACACCTATATAGTCCTGATCCTGAGTCTAATCTCCTTCTCTCTAGACATTAATAGCCAGGTCAAAGAATAGCATCAATGTTATTATCTTGGCCTGATGCAAGTATCCAATGCATTAAAGTCATCAAATTTTAAAATGAAACATATTACAATGGTCAACCTAAGTGTTTTAATGTAATTTGTCTCTTAATAGGATTGATATAGATACAATATCAATCCTTATTCATTCCTCAACTATGAAACCTAGTAATCAGACCAAAAGATCACTCAAGGAACATTCAAAAAGCACTCAAATTAAAAAAATATTTCCTATTTTTCCCTATTTAGATATCATTCAAAGGAATAATCTAGCTATAGGTTTGAAGTACTAAAAGAGTAGTCATAAGGTCATATTTTCCAAGTTACAGCTAGGTCACTAAACATGTACTTTATTTACACATTGCATGATTAACACACAAGCCAACATATAGGAGAGAAATACATGAGTCTTAGATCTTATTCTAGAGTATTGGCTATGCAGGTAGTGACCTTTAATAGTGTGGTCTTTGTGGAATATCTCAAAATTGTATGCCCACTAACTCATTTTTCAATAGGTTACATTAAAGATGCAAAGCTAGGGTTTTGCCATTTCATTAGGAGTGACAATCCATGAACTAGTTATGAAAACACCAGAGTGAAGATGAATCTAAACCCAAAAGCATCCAAGTGGTTATATCTTCATTGAGAAAATATTTCATACTAGACACTAGCATTGAATCCAGACACTAGCATTGGCACAACTATCCTAGGTTGATGTAAGTGTCTAGAGAGATAGAGGCACCAAATCCAAAATTTGACACTATTATAGAACTATATTCATACCTATATCCCACATATACTAGATACAACACTATATTAACATCATAAATATCTAAACACTTTATTTTATGTCATTTATATATCTAACATAGTTTTACTTGTCATTAGTAGCCTATCTCAACATAATAAATTTAACATATGGTAAATTTGAGTTTAGAATAGTAATTGGCCTATTGTCAATATGATATTCAATATTTTGCCCTGTCATTTATATAATTTTAACACTAAAAACTAAAATAGGATTGACATCTAAATTAGGATTAAACATTTGCTGAACTTGAGATTTGAAACATTAAACTAAGGCCACTTAGGGTTTTTTTATTTTTCTTGATAGTTGTATTGTATTTAAATTAAAAAAAAAATTAATTTGTGAAACAATGGAAAATTTTGTAATGAAATTTCAATTAAAAATGGAATATGAATAAACATTGATTACTCATCTCAACAAAAATAAGGGCTTACTATATGCATTTTTATATGTTAAAATAGATGATATACATAAACAAGATCAAACAAAGGCTACCTCATCTAGTAATGGCAAGTCCATATATGGTACTATAACTCATCCCACAATACAAATAAATACATCTAATGGGGAAATTTATTATGTGTTCCAACCTTTATTCCCTAAAACTACCATTGATACATCTATTCAAAACTTACATGTTGTTTCAACCTAAATAGTAGTTTCAATGCCTATTACTATTCAAAACATGTTTCCAGCCCCTATGGTGACTAATAAAATTTCTATCACTCCTTCAAGTTGTAAAAATCCTAAGAGATAAGGTTACCAACATTGAATAAAAGTATTTGAAGTCTTCACATGCCTTATAATCACAAGATGTGTTTCATAACCCTCTTAAAATTGAGATCTCATTGCACCTTTTTTAAACTATATTTGTTGAACCTAGTTTCACATTTTATGATGGAAAGGGTGATCCCAAACAACATATTGAAACCTTTTACGCAACATGCATTGATTATGCTTTAAATGGTAAAATTTTGACCAAATATTTTCTAAGGAGAATTAAGGACTATGCTTTGAGGTGGTTTTATGACTTACGTATCAAATCCATGAAAGCATTCAAACCTAGTTCAAACCATTTTTTAAAATGATTTTCTATTAACATTACCGAAGAGGTTCCTATGCTCAAATTATAAAGATCAAACAAGGAACCAATGAAATAGTCAATGAATATGTCTTGAGATACATGAAAATGCTAGCCAAAATGACCAATCCTATCGTAGACAAAGAGTTAAAAGATATATTTAAAAAAAAGTTTGATTTCTCCTTTAAATGATTACATTATTTTAAAAAAAAATCAATGACTTATGCCATGTTATACAGGACTGTGCAATGAAGATTATGTCATTGAATAAGCTCAATTATGTAGTAAACATGAAATATTACATAGAGAACCCCAAAAAATACATGATATTATTCAAGCCATAGAAAGCATAATATATAGGCAAGAAATAAGCACGTACAAATACAAAGGTAGGTGAAATAAAGAGTTGATGGGAATAACAAAATAAAAAACCCATGCAATAATACAATAATATTGGTTATAACAATATAACCAAACACATGAAGCTTAATTATTGTAATATCCTCCCTTAATGACTAAACTTGAAATAACTCCAAGCTTATCTCAAAATTTTATAAATTTGTCTTTACACAAAGGTTTAGTCATTATATCAGCTAGTTACTCAGAGGTGGCACAATAATAAAGACATAAGTCTTCATTAGAAACCAACTATCAGATGTAGTGATGGTGAAATTCAATGTGCTTAATCCTAGCATGAAATACCAGATTCTTCACCATCTTTAGAACACTCTAGTTACCACAGTAGATATGTGTAGGTGATGATGAATCAAGTTGAAGATCCTCTAAAACTGATTGAATCCACATTAATTCTCTACTTGTACTAACTACTACTTTATATTCTACTTTAGTGGAAGATAATGCTAATGTATTTTGTAACTTACTTTGCCAAGAAAAGGCTCTTAGATCAAGAGTGAATATATAATGTATTGTATACTTTTTATAATCAACTAATCCAACCTAGTCTAAATTAGTATACCCTATTAGCTCAAACTCAGCAGATTTCTTATATAGAATGCCAAAGTCAAGAGTAACTTTGACATGATTTGTAGCTTTCCTATGTTCTTCATGAGGTTTGGCCATGAAGTGAGAAAGATAACTAACTACAAAACATAATTATCATCTAGTAGTAGTAAGATAAATAAAACTACCTCCTAATTATTGATACACTATTTCATCGACTAGTGGTGAATTAGTGTTAGTTGAGAGTTTTGTCCCAACTTCCATAGGTGTTTCTAGTGGATTAAAACCATTCATTCTAAATTTATCTAAAAAATACTTGACATATTTTATTTTAGATATAAAAATTGAGTTCCCAAAATTGTAATACTATAAAAACTCCACACCTAGACAATACTAAAGCATGCCTAGATCAGTCATCTCAAAAATAAAATAGATGTTAGATTTCACCTGTTTGATCAAATCAATGATGCTTCTAGTAATTATGAAACATATATAAATAGGAATACTATGTCATCACCAATTGTTTTAACATAGAGAGTAGATTCTACATCACAAATTATAAAATCAAACTCTCTAAGATATTTGTCTATTTTGAAGTACCAGGCTCAAGGAGCCTGCTTAAGTCTAAACAAGAACTTCACTAATATAAAAACCATATGTTCCTTAACAAGAAATCAAATCCATATAGTTGTGTCATGTACACTTCCTCCTCTAAATCCCCATTTAGAAAAGCACTTCTTACATCCATCTAAAACACTATCCAATGAAATTGAGTAGTAATAGATACAATCAATCTGAATGTTACCATTTTAGCTATAGGAGTAAATTTTTATTAATAATATACTCCCTCTCTTATGTATAACCTTTTAAAATAATACAATATTTATATTTGTGTAAAGAACCATCATATTATAATTTTACCTTATAAATCCATTTGCAACCAATGGATTTCTTACTGTGAGGTACCTTGGACAAAAACCAAGTACAATTCTTAATGAGTGCATAATACTCCATCTTCATGGTAGATTCCCATTCTGACTTTCCTTTAGAATCTACATATGTATTAGGCTCAAAAATTTGTGAAATAATAGAATTGAGAGCAAAATTTACCTGCTTGGGATTTGGTACCACTTGTTTTCCTAATCTTGTGGATCTACCTTCTAAAGAAACTTGAAGATCCTCTTGCCAAATATCTTGCATTATGATATAATACCATTTTGGCCATTTGTGTTGACTTGTGGAAGCACCTATTGTTTCACTAGGACCAACCATGGAGTTAGACTATTCTGGTATTTGATTTTTAAAGTCATGTTCCATTTTAGTACTAGTAGTTGCTTCATATTCATTTGTAGGAATCCAAAGATTACTAGTATCTATAGGTCTACCATATTTTGGGAAATAGGGAATTTTATCATCTATTATGACATCTCTATGCACAATTACTTGATTTGAAGAGATATCTAGTAACCTATATGATTTGGAATTCTCACTATAGCCTAAAAACATGTACTTTTTACTCGTTACAACTAAACCACTTCTTTTCACTTTAGGAATTAATGAAAAATTAGTACTACCAAAAATATGAAAATCACTTACATCAAGTTTTCTACCTAGCCATGCTTCTTCTGGATTAATATCCTACACAACTTTATAAGGAATTCTATTCAAGATGAATACTAAAATGTTAATAAATTCTATGTACCAAAAAGGTACATGCATGCTTTGCATCATACATCATGCCATCTCCATAATATTCTTATTCCTCCTTTCTAATAATTTGTTATACTATGGAGTGTAAGGAATGGTATACTACATATTTATACCTTCTTTTGTGTAGTATGGATTGGATTATTTGGACACAAATTCAACACCATTATCTAACCCAAAATTCTTGACCTTTTTAACTATGATTCTCAACCAATGTTTTCCATGTAATAAATTTAGAAAAACACTTTGATTTCTTCTTAAGAAAATAAACCCACATTTTATGAGAGAAATCATAAAAAATTAACAAGAAATAAAGGGCACCATATACATTTTTAGTTTTCATAGGACCATGAAGATCTACATGTACAGAATCTAACACACATTTTACCCTCCATGCTTTACCAGTAGGAAATGGTTACTTGTCTTGTTTACCCAACTGACACCCTTCACAAACATTTTGATTTTCTTTAATAGATGGTAGTCCATGTACCATTTTATTTCTACTCAAAATTCTTAAATAGTGGAAACTCAAATGACCATACCTCTCATGTCAGAGAGTGATACATTGCTCAACTATTGCTAAAGAAAATTATTCCACTGATTTAGGATCTAGAAGTTTATATAAACCCCTTTCCCTTATAATAAAGAAAACATTATATCTAATGTGTTCATGTGGATTCAAGTTCAAAAGAATAAAGTGGCTTTGGGGGTATTTTATATTCAAACCCTTCTAGATCATTAGTGTAATGCTCCTTATACTATCACCCATGTTTTATCCTCCTCATATTTAATAGTGGTAAATATGAGGGGTGGACATTGGCATAGTTTATTATGGTGCCATTCTCACAACTAACCTATTTGGTCTTTATTTCACCGTCACTCACCTCCACATAATCAATGAGAAGGATGGGGATATCTTATACCTCTTCTCCCTATTCAACATGACATCTAAAGATCATCATCACTCACTCATAAGGATGCTTGGGCTCATTCACGTCATGTAGATAAGAACCATCAACTAGGCTTGGTAATTTCAACTACTCATACAAATTCATACTTTATGGAATAAAAAGAAGGAAAGCTCAACAACGTAATAATGGTTTGGACCTTCCACTTATGGGGGAAGATTTTTGTCTATGTTACATTCACACATGATTTAAATTCCACCTTAGGTGATGTGTTACCCTCAAATATATGGGATTAGTGAGTTGTAACTTGACAAGTGATTTTATCCCACATTTCACCAAGCTTTAATAATATCTTACTCAACTTTTCTTTTTCCTATATAAGGATGTTTTTTTTCCTTGTGTAATGTAAGATTGGAGCTTAAAGTCATCTCTAGAGTTGTTGGAGGTGTAGTATATTAGAGAGTCATGTTTAGGTTCAAACATTTTAGGTTACACACACATGCACATTTTATATTTCATTAGTGTAATTTATTATATGTTGTGGGGCAATATTTTTTTATGACAAAATCACTATTATGTTGATGGATGTTCATTACAAAGTTTTCCTAGGCACTCCTCAATTATTATATGGTATTCAAAGCCATTCCTATATGGTTCCTATCCCAAATATGAAATTACCATCTCAAAATAATCTCAAGGTCAAATTTTTCCTTAGAGTTATTTGCATCATTTATTTTAGATTGGAATGTAGAAAAGTTTTTATGAAGATATTTCTCTTTTTAATCTTTTGAATGTTTTTGGTCAATCTAGAGTTCTCCTTGTAGGTATTTCAAGTTGTGGATTTATGTGTTTTCATCAATTAATAATCAATGGTTCTTCCCAATCTCCTAGTATTTATTTTGAGCCAATCCACATTGTGGGTTTTCAAAATTACACAATAGATATTTTTTTGTGTTCAATCTACTATTTTGGAGTTGTTTTTTATTTTTATTTTTTTTCAAAATTTAGAAAAGTCTATAAAATTTTAGTCTGATCCAATATTTTTCATGAATAATACTAAAAATATTACACACACACACACACACGCACGCACACACACACACACGCACACACACACACACACACGCGCGCACGCACACACACGCACACACACACACACATAAGAGTTTAATATCTAAGTTTATTATAAAAAGAGGAAGGGATGAGGATTCAAAAGGAACTTGAGGGAGGGAGTGGGGGATAAGGAATCAAAAAATGATGGAGGAGAGTGGAGGAAGGAAGAGAAAAGGATTTAAAAGACACTTCATATGACTATTATGAGAATTTAACCATGAAAAAACATTTCAACCCCCCAACAATACCTTTTTATCTCTCAAATTATTTAACCCATTAATCATCCAAAAACATTTAATGTGTTTAATCACACCTTGAAAAAAATACATAGTAAACACAAAAAGATCAAAAGTTTACCCTAAAAATAGCCCCCAAAATTAAATTATTGAAAATACCAATACCACTCATAGTATACTAAGAAACCCCAACTATTATAGTCTATTTTTTATAAGCTTTATAATTTAATGGTAGATGTTCCATGTCTGAGTAGTTTACTAGCATTAAAAAAGATAGTATTTTCCAATTGTTAGAAATAAGCTCAATTATTAAAGATGATAATGTAAATTCACTTAAATCATAAGTGGAATCTTGGCATTGAATATTGGATGCACCTATCTTTGTTAAAATCTATTTCAAAACAGACATGCATTAATTTTGAGACCTTGGTACCAATCATATTCTTAATGAAAATATTGCTCTTTTTAAAAGAAACTATATGTTATTGACAAATTAGTGCTAATTTATATCATTTATTTTTCTTGATTGAAAAGCATCTATATATTTATAAAAAAAAGATATGGTACAACACTAATCATACAAAAAAATAGGTGGAGAAGTCACACCACATGAGCAAAATCACACCAAATCTAAAAAAAGCCCTTGGAACAAGTTAGAAAAGTGGTTAAAAAATGACCACACCTACACAACATTACATTAAATCAATAATTGCCATCAAAGTAAAGAAATCAAGGTACAAATAATAATAAATAGAATAATTAAGCAACAACAACAAACATGGGCATTGAAAAGATAAAAGAGATGGAAAACCGTGAGGCTTATCACCCTATCCTCCCAAGGTAGGGAGATCCTCATTATCATGTAAGGGATCCCAAGTAGTGTTTTACTAAGCTTCCAAAGTCTCATTTGGATTTATTTTAGGGGAAATTGATAAATCTAGGCATGGGAATTTGCCTTGGGGAGGCATATCATTCAAAATTTGAAATTCTCACTCACTAAAATGTTCACTCTAGTTCAATACAACTTTATAAAAAAATGGAGACGGTATAAAAGGAAGAAGCTAGAATATTTCTTGTTAAAATGTATATTCAGTCAGAGGTTATTTATCAATTATAGGGTCAACTCAAATTAAAAAATATAACTCAATGAAGTAAATTTTCAGTGCATTAAAACTACTATTTTAAATTCTAAAATTGATGTCAACTCAAACCACTATTTAGATGATTCTGCTCCACAAGTTACTTATTGGTGATAACTTTAAACTTATTGAAACTATTACTCTTAAGTATCCAATCTAAAATTAATTTGAGACTATTTTTATGAGTACAATAAAATTATTTTATAAATAAACAATATGTCCAACTTGCTCTACAAAGCTTTTACTCCTAACATTGAATTGTCTTAGTAAATAATAAAAATTGAAAATTAAATGAGTAAGCTTTAAAATGATCAAGAAAATAATTTCAAGTTAAGTATATATTTAAATTTGAAAAAGTATATACATGTGGTTCATCTATTAAAAAATGGCATTTAGTCACCCCTTAATGGTAAAAAATTTGGAAATATCTTATGAGACCCATTTCAACTAGTACAAATCCCAATTCTCAACACCTTTCTCCTCCACTTATTCAAGTTGAATGTTTTAAATTATCATTAGAAAGTTAATTCCTCTAAGAAAATGTTAAATAGGTTTTTATAGTTTTAACAATCATTACTAAGTCCAAACAAGATCACTTCCTTTAGTGCATCATCCATCAAGGTCTGCTAATTCAAATCCATTTGGTTCTTTTGAGTGTGACACTTCTTGTCTACATAGTTTTCCAACACTCTGAATCTTTAAAGAATATTCTTATGTTCTACAAGCATGTTCAATCTCCCTAGATGTGGATACACACTCTCTTTTAAATATTTTGTCCATCAATATTTTCTCTAAAGATGGTACTTCTAATGGAAATGTCCATGATTCCTAAAAAATATACATAAATTTGGCATATTTTTTATTCTAATATTATGTTTCTTTTATTTAAAAAATAAATAATGTGACTTTGAATCATGCTATAATGGAGTGTCTTTTTTGTTGCTAACAACATTCAAATGATCTTCAGTTTAATGTTTTAGATTCAATCATAGTCTAAACAGGTTTAGATGGAACTAGAGCATCTTAATATTTTATTAGATCATTAGGGGAGTATTCCATGTGTAATGAGTTGAGCCCCCCCTGATTCATCTCACCATCGATCGCCCCTTTAAAGTTATGTATTTGGTAATTGAGGAAGGTCTCATTCTTGTGATCAAGGAATTTGACAAAGAGAGGAGGTTAGATCAAGTGTTAGCTCATAAAACCATGAAATAAATAGACTAACATACTAACATCTCTAGGCCTAGATCTTAGGAGGAGCTTAATTAACAAACAACAATTGAAAACCCAGCTAAAATGTAAGTAAAAATAATATTTACCTTGCTTGAGAGCTCCAAATGATTTCTTCATTTGGCTTGCTTAGATTATGCATAAGAATTCTTCATCAATGGCATATGGCTAACATCATCTCCTATATGCACCATTATTGAATGGTTATATTGATTGATGGTTTGTCTCAATTTCAACATTATAACACTAGGCTTTTAGCTTCATGAATTTATTCTTGCATTATAACTCTACTTTGATTGAGATCCCTAAATGAAGAGCTCTAGGCTTGCTTTTATAGGCTTTCAAATCCCTTGGAATGGGTTAAATCTAACCATGGTTGAGTTTATTAACTTTGGTCAAGTTTGGCATATTCTTAGAATATTCATTTAGATATTTTCCAAAAGTGACAATTCACAAAGGTAATGAGTGCATTCTAGAATGTTCTAAGATGCTCTTGAATTTCTTTTTTAATAATTGATTTAATATCTCATGGGTGAACTCAATTAGGATTTGTAATTGATTTAACTTTTTAATTGATTTTGATTAGGGTAAGTTAATTAATTCTTTTCAAGCATTTGGTCATTTGTTTGATTTTGATTAATTCAATGTGTGTATTTGCTTGTTTAATTGATTTAATAGGCCAAATTAATTTAATGCAAGGTTATAAATCCAAATTAGAGACTAATATAAATTCTTAGGCTAGGTATTCAATGATTGGCAAGAATTGGTCTAAAGTCATATATGAAGCAATTGGTGGCCAAATTTACATGTCTATAGTTTTCCCCTATTTGGGAAGATGTTGCAATCTATAATCATAGTAACATCTCTTCAAAGAATAAAATGGTTCTTTGTGCTTATGACCATAATGGTAATGCTTAAAATGTAGCTTCCCCCTTGAGGGAATGGTTGGCAAGTGGGTCAGAAAATGGTCCCTCAAAATAAAGAAGCAAAATGAGGGGACTAAAAAAATTAAGATGATGGGATGACAACATAATGATTTCCCCAAGGTTTGGAAAATCACTAAGAAATACAAGTGGGATGGTGTACAATGGTTTGTTCAAAGGAAGTTATAAGCATTATACCCTTATAGTGGTAACGTGGTATGATAACACAATGATTTACCCCAACAAGTGATATAATCATTGAGAAGATGGAGCTGCCCCATTTAAGATAGACAAAAAAGAAAGGAAAATTGGCGATAACATAATGATTTGCCCTAGTAGGTGATATAATCATTGAGAATGCATGTGGGGTGGTGTACAATGCTAATGTAGTATACCCTAATTATGAAAAACATGATTAATGGTTGATGATTGAAAAGTTGATATAGAGGATAAATATGAATTAGGATAACTTGTTAATAGGGAGATGCTCATCTGAATGAAAAAAGGTTGAAATTCTCTCATATCTTAATTACTCTATTTGGGATATGATTAGGTATTGGATTGGGATTTTTGTTGATATCAATGATAGGGAAATGGTGATGATACATTGATGTTGTAAACCTCTCAAAGATGATATTTGATATAGCATTTGATGGTAGGCCTCATGATAGAACACCATGGGGGCTTGGCCAAAATATGCATAAGGAGTGGCTCTTGATATCTAATACTCAATGGAAAATAATTAAACCAATGATAAAATCCATGATGACAATGTAGACATTTGAATATGGATATATTCAAGAATAATGTGCAAGGAATCACCCAATAAACACACATAGAATGAATCAAGGCCACATTTTGGGTCTCACTGTTGGAACCTTATGCTAGTGATGGCACTCCTTTCTTTTTGATCTCTTTTAATTTGTCATTGATGCTCAAAGTTTATTTGGTTACCTTAACCCCTTTCCTCCTAAGCTAGTTTATTGTCTTATTTTTTACATTTTTAGTCATATCTTTTAATGATACGGACTTAGGAATGGACCACCTAATTGCTAGAAGGGGTTGAGTAAAAATATTGTTATCACAGTATACCTTATCTACTAGATATTCATCATCTACCAAGTCCTCTAGGACTAGTGCCATTTTAAAAGCCTTCATTTGATCTAGGGTCATCCTAGAATAATCTTTCACTCTCACTTCTTCATCTTAGAGGTCCTCCCAATAGCCTTCATAATAGGGAACATGGGAATATGTTGTGATCCCTAATATACTAGTAACACTACCATTTATACCATATAATGTCCTTGCCTTAAGAGATATTATGGTCATATGACTCATTTCAACATTTTCACACTTGGCTTAAGATAAGGAAGGACATGTATACATCCCTATACTAATAGGGAAATAGATTCATGCTTTGTGTTTGCTTGATAACAATTTGTCGATCTCTATAAGTTACCTCAAAAAGTTCAATTCAAGCCCATTTGTTTCTTACATACCTTGGGAGGGTATAAGGATAACCACTGAATCTTCCTATTCTAATGTATGAGTATGTGGGAAATTAAATGAAATAGGATCCCCATTTTGCGATCTCATAAACAACATCATTAGAGAATCTCTTCTTTTCTAACTCTTTTTCAAAGATGACTATGATGTAGTATATGAATGCATCATTTACCCTTATGAAAATTTTCCTACTTACCTCAAGGGTGAGGTCAGGGCAATAATTGAAAAACTTGTTTACTTGGTCATCTAATATATTCAATCCTGGGAAGGATCTTCTCTTTGCTAATATGTGGACTAGATATGAAGTCATATAAAACTTCCCTATACTCTATACTTCCATCAATTATTTGTGGATGGATTCACTTATCAGTTGTGCCCAGTGGATGTACTACTTATTTTGATGGATTAACCACATGTATTGGTACATCCAATCTTGAAATTTCTTTTCATTAAGGTTCCCAATGATTCTATGTAGTAGTATGATTAAATCACCCACTTCATATGTAAAGTCCATCATTGATAATTTTTTGGCATTCTTATAGAAGTAAGCCTAGGGAATTTTATCCATTATTTATTAAGTACCCGTAGACATCCAATGTCATTATCCTAATAAAACTTCTTAGATGATTCAAAAGTTATATCAAGATAACTCTCATATTTTGGAATCAGGAACACTAAGTCTATGAAGTTAGGGTCCAGGTTCAAAATCATTTCCCCTTGTCATTTAATATTTCTTTCTTCTCTACATCATATTTCTCATCCAATGTGAGAAAAAGCTTAGGGATATGCATTGATAAGGGGAAGGCTACTATCTATTGTAGTCCATAGTCATAAATTCTCTAAATCTAGTCATTTTTAAATTTAGCATTCACCCTAGTCTGGAAATCACCTAGGTCTATGTGACCTAGGTCTATGTCTATGATTTCATTGGTGTTGGATTCTAAGCTAAGTGGGACACTAGGTACCTTGGATTTGAATTTCATATCTTTTCAAGACATATATTCGAGGAAATTTACTAGGGGAAAACCAACTACAGAGCTGGTAGACTTATGGGTTACAAAACATAGGTAAAAGTTATAGAAAACTTTGGATTTATTCTTGTAGGGAAAATATCTAGTGGGGATTTTGGTTAAAAAATACATTTGTAAGATCCAATGATAACTCTAGTGGGTTTTAGGTTTTTAATTACAAGTAAGATTCTCGATGGGATTTGGAATTGTAAAATGCATTGGATTGTCCATGGAGTTGAGGTTTGTGAATGAAGGTGGAAAATATATGGGGGATATGTAGGGAATACTCAACTGGTTTATAAAAATCTCTAGATTTCTTGAAAGATTAAAAAAATGTTTGAAAAGACTTGGGAAATATGCAGATAATTCTTTTGGGAAAAAACACAATGCAAGCACAACACTATGAGCAACATGAGCAAAATGAAATGAAAAACCTAACTTTTACATGGGAAATGAAAACTAATATTTTATGTAAACATATATAAATATTTTGGGAAATTCTTGGAATAAATAAAGGAATACCATTTTTCATGAGATTTCAATGGTGATTGTGGTTCGTCGCTGTATTGCTCAGCATCATGACATGATCATGGTTTAGAAATTAGTAGGGTTATGCTTCTTATACAGAGAATCAATTTTTGTAATTTTCAAATTAAATAATAAATTTTCACTAACCCAATTTAATTTATATAACCTAAAGCTAGTAATTAATGCACCTTAGGTCAGTGGTTGGCAAGAAGTTTAAAACTTTAGAGTCCTGGAGCATTTTCAAAATTTTGTAAAGTTGAAATTTACACTTTAAATTTTGATTTCTACCAGGTAGCTTGGTGTATTAGAAATGGAAAATTGGAATTCAAGTTTCAATTTTCAACTTTGAAAGTTGCAAATTAAAACTAGGGTTTTGATTTTTTTAGGAAGGGTAGTCGATAGGAAGCAAGATCTGAGTTGTAATTTCTAACTTTACAAGTTGTAAATTGTAATCAAAGTTCCAATTTTTTATAGGAGTGATATGAAAGAAGTGGAGGTTGGAAATTAATTTGAAAATTTTCATGTTTCAAATTAAATTAAAATCTCTAATTTTTATAAGGAAGGTAATTGGCATAAGGTAGAGCTCTATTTGTAATTTGTAGCTTTGCAAGTTTCAAATTGAGAGTGGTGATCTAGTTTCTAATGGTTGTGAGTTATGTGGGAAGCAATGGTTGGGATGGAATTTACAAGTTTAAAAATTACATTCCAATCTCTAGTTTCCAATAGCTATGAGTAAAGCAAGAAGAGGAGGTTTGGATGCAATTTGAAATATTGTAAGTTACAAATTACACCCAGATCTCTAATTTATACCAAGCTTTGGGAAAAGAGTGTCCTGGGTCATTTTAAGGCCTTTTTACAAAAAAATAATGGGTATCTCTTAGGTTACTAGATATTTTGACATTTTTGGGATAAAAATATCAACATTTTTGATGACCTCTATGGGGTGATTGCCTTCTAATCAGTCTCTTTCTAGTAGCCTTCTAGTTCATTGTGCATGGAGTCATTTCAAGCTCAACACACTTTAACTGGAGAAGAACATAAAACTAGGATTTTCCTAAACAAGAATGAAATAGGGAAAAATAGAAACAAAAATTCCAAATTAGTTGACCTATGTGAAATCACTTATTGGGAAAAAAACCAACCCTAATATATGCAATATTTTTGGAATGAATTCTAATCTCAAAAGAAAGTTTTGAGGTATATCCCATTGATTGAGATATGTAGTTTTGATCCATTGAGATTGGATAGCTAGAATTAATTTACTCCTTTGTATTGAGTTTTAATGCATGGACCACTCTATATTGCATCAAACTTCATATGTTTTCCTTGTTTAGCTCTTTTAGCATCACATTTCAGAACCTTGTCTCCTTTGTTAAAGCTCTTATGAAATGATGTTTGTCAAAATTTCTCTTTTTTTGAGCTTGATTTTCTTTCATAAATTTCATTGATTGGTTCTTGACTTCTTCTAGTTCTATGAGTTTCACTAATCATACTATCATTTCATCATTGTCATCAATTCCAACTGATGATGGATTTTTAGATATGATAACTCAATTGAAAATGAAACTCTATCTTCCCTTCCATATACCAATATGAATATATAATTTATAATGGCTATCTTGGGAGTGATCATATCATCCCACACTATTGATTTTAAATTCATGTGTCATGTCCTTTGGTTTCATTTCTTCATCCTTTCGATAATCCTTATGAGATGTTTATTGGTAAACTCGATCAAGCCATTACCTTATAGGTAATAATTGGATGAAGTACTTAGGTATAAATTATGCCTTACACCCCATTCACTCACTTGAGTTCCCACAAAAGCTTTGGCATTGTCTAAGATAATGGTGTAAGGAAAACTAAACCTTGTGGTAATTTCATCCATGAATTCTAGGATAGATGCCTCTGTGGCATCTTTTAGTGCAACTGCTTTAGTCCATCTAGTGAAATAGTTAGTTTTTACAAGGACCCATTTATGGCCTACACTTGATGATGGATTGATCATGCCAATTAAATCCAATCCCCATTGAGCAAATGGTTGGTTAGATTGGATTGGTTTGAGTGAAATATCTATTAATATTTGCTTATTTGTAAAGAAATCAAACTTCTCATATTTCCTTACCCATTAATGGGAATATTTGAATATGTTAGGGAAATAATATCCCCCTCTCATTATTTTTATGGTCATGGTTCTTGTAGAGAAGTTTCCACCTAATGGGCCATCATGAAATTCTTTGAGCACCCTGGGGACTTTACCATGCTTGATACACCTTTGGATGACTCCATTCATATATTTCCTAAACAATATTCCATCAAAAAGAACATAAGGAATAGATTGGATTATGAAATACCTCCTCTTGGACTATTGGAAATCATACTCACTATTATGGAGGAAGATGGTCATGTCATGGATCTAGTTGTTCAATAGAGGTGGTGTGACTGGTTGGGATGCATTTTTAGAATATACTCCATAAGATACTACATCAATAGTGTTTATATTAGAGGATCTCTATTCACATAGGTCTTTTACTCTTAATAACTTTGTAATCTTTATGTTCAGGTCATATTCCATGACTTTTATGATCCATCCTGTTCTTTTTTTGTTTATTTATCATCTCAATAGGAACTCTTTGACACTTTAGTGACTAAATATTAGATGAATTTTATTATTAGAGAGCATATGACTGAAATTCTTGAGAGATTTGATTACAACATATACTTGGTTCTCCATGAAACTGTACTTCTCTTTATAATCTTTCAAGGATTAACTAAAGAAAGATATTGATTATTATAACTATTATTTGTTATGTTGGGATATAATAGCTAAGATGTTATTTTCCCCTCCAAAATCATAGAGAATGAAATAATTCTCATAGTTGGAGTTGATCAGGGTAGGATCCAGAGAAATAGCCTACTTAATGGCCTCAAAACTATATTTTGCTTCTTATGTCTAGCTAAAAATGATACCATTAGTAAGCATTGTAGTAAGGGGCTTGGCCATAGAGGAAAAAATTGGAACAAAAATTATTAAAAAGTTGATCTTTCCTAGGATACTTGTAACCCCTTTTTATGGATTAAAAGTGATAATATAGATATAACACTTATTATCTCTAGGTTTATTGCAAGATCCTATTTTGAAATAATGTGTCCTAATAGTTTCCCTTAATGAACTAAAAAATGCAATTTTTTGGATTGAAGGAAAGTCCAAATTCTCTACTCCTTTCAAAAAAATTCCTAAGGTGATATAGGTGTGCATCAACATGTTTTGAATAAGTAGTTATGACATCTAGGTATATAAGGATAATATCATTTATCAAACCTCTAAAATCCATATTTGTGGCTCTTTGGAAAGTAGCACCAACATTAGTCAGACCAAAAGGCATCTTTGTATATGTATATGTGCTTCATTCTGTACTGAAAGTAGTTTTTAACTAGTCTGATTCTTGCATTAGGATTTGGTTATATCCAAAATAACCATCTAAGAGGGAAAACCTTTTATATCTTGATAAATTTTGAATAATTTGATCCATGGGTGGAAGGGGATAATTATCCTTCAATGACACTTTTTTTAGGTCCCTAAAATCTATACAAATCCTAATTTCACCATTATTTTTTCTTATAAGGACCAAATTAGCAACCCAAGATGAGTGTTTGATAGGAAAAATGATATTAGCCTCAATCAATTTAGATAGTTCACTCTTAATCAAGGGTCCTATTTTTTGAATCATTACATACCTTTCCAATCTTCAATGTTTTGCCCTCTAAAATAACTAATGGCTCATAGTATTCTTAATTTACCATGACATTCTTCTTTTCACATTTTAGATGATCATTTAAATTAAATATACTCTCTAAGGTTACAAGGCCCATGGGTACTTTGTTTGTCTTCAACTGAATGATTTCATCTTTATATTGATCTTGGAGTCTTGACTAGTTTTTATCAGATAATTTATCTTTTTCTCTCAAAAAATTCATGATTTGGTTATCAGTATCAAAGACTTGTTAGTTGGTTTAATTATCAAGAATATATGGCCTTACTATCAACTTTACTTGATAGATATTTTTATTCTTTATCTCTTCAGGTAGGTTATACTAAGATCCTACCGAGGCCATACAAATAACATCTTTATTTTGTGCTCTTGGTACTATTTGAATGTTTAAAGTGGTAAAGTCTTTTAACAAGTACCAAACCCTATGTTTGTAATATCTCAAAAATTTATTATTGGATATGATTTTATATCTTACTTTGTGAATAATCAACTCGCTATCACCAAATACTTTTAGTGATTATATCCCTCTTTCCTCAGCTAGTTGGAGACCTTGCATCAAAACTTCATATTTAGCTACATTGTTAGTGTAGCTAGAATGAAGTCTAAAATAACAAAAATAACTCTACTTTTATAGAAAGATCAAAATAACACCTACACATACATTTCTTACTTCTTGATCCATCAAATAATAGTTTCCATGTTCCTTAGAGATATTCAACTATTTTTACAAGATTCAAGATGATTGCATCATTTTCATGAATGCAATATGTACCCAATCCAATTTCTTGTGCATAGTCATAAGGATCAAATTGGATATTTTATCCCAATTCATCTAGATGAGTGTCTAGGATATCTTCCATAGGTGTTGCAAATTCATGATCAAGCTCCTCTTTTTGATCTTGTAATGTGAAATTCATATCCATAGGGATAAGATTGTATGGCTCAATGTGGTATTTAATGATTATATCATCTCTTATTATTACTCTAATTCCATATCTCATCCTAAAAATATGTGGAACTAGTCATTAGATAGATACCTCCCATTTTTATAGTGAAGTCTTAGGAAATGAAGATAGAAAAATGGGGGGAAGATCAATAACTAAGATATCTTGGGAAATTGAAAAGATTAGACATGCATGGATGGTAATTTTGAAGCCTTTTGTAGTCCCAAATATTTTAATAGTAGTCCCATCCAATTTAACCACACCTTTTGAGATAGGTGTATACTTAATACCAAGAGCATCAGTTATTTTCTTTGGCATAATACGACTGCTAGCCTTTGAGTCTACCATGAAATTATGGATGAGATGCTTCCCAAATATGAGTGAATGGTATAAATAGGGAGGCTTACCATTTTGCCTACTTTCGTGTCAATTTTTGGCTAACACAAATTAACCATAGCATTAGGTCCCTTTGTTGTAACTTTTTCTATTATTTGGATGTTTTTCAAAGCTTCCTATAATAAATCCCTTTATGATGGAATGGATAGTTCTTCCCACATAGTACATTCAAATTATTTTTCTTCATTTTTGTCAACAATACTAAAAATAATGTTACCAAACTTTTCTAGTTCCTTTGTGGGAGATATGTCTTCTTTCATGATAATTAGGGTCAACAATTTTGAATTTGATTGGTCGATTGGCACATTGTGTAGCCTTTATACTATGTTCCCTTTTATAGATTATTGTAGAACATTAGAATTTATATCTTTTTCCACCCTTAGAGGTTGATAACTATCTATTTACCTTTTATTTAAACATTTATTTATTGTCACTGAACCACCACCATTGAATAATGCTTCATCGTAATTTACACCACAAAAGTCCTCTTGCTAGTTCAAAATAGTAGCTCCATTTTGAGCAAGTTATTATGTATAATTATATTGGTAAGTGGATTATTATTTATATTAATGAGTGTTTTATATGCTTTATACCATCAAGGCTTGACTGGTGATGCCATTAGCATAAGCATTCTGATTATGTGGTTGAGCACAAGAATAATACCACTTTTACTCCTAAGATAGGTTGTTATAAACAGGTAAAATAGATTTGGAAGTGCCTATTGTAGGTAGATCATATATATTTGGAGGTTTTTATTTCATATTTTGATTTTATGGCTATGAATTACCTTGGTATGGCTACTTGTTCAATTGGTATGTTTGGTTAGCTTGTTGATAAGGCTTGTATTTCTAGGATTTCTACCTTTTCATTGCTACTAAGTCATTGCCAAATATATTAAGTAGTGACATACCCTCATATAAATCATCATTAGGAGTGGGGGTTAAATTTATTACTTTTTTTGTGGTAGGAATTAGGGAAACTACAGGTTTTGTAGGAGGTAATTCTAGATATAGAGGCATTGGTGGCGTTGGGGTAATTTTTCCATCTTAAATTATGCAATTTTTTTTCTCTACTTTCAATTTCATAGGAATTATGGAGTGTGATGCCACCCATTGAATAAATCATGACATTTATATCACTATTTAAATCTCTTAAGTAATATAGGAAGCCATTATTTGGGGTTGGCTTGACAAACATTGGAATTCTATTCCATGTCTTTTAAAAGTGAAAATTAAAATCACTCATGAACTCATGAGGATCCCACTAAATAGTAGTTAATTATTCAACTAGTGAGAGTGGTTACTCTTGTATTGAAATTATGTGCATAATGTAGTTCCTAAGTCATCCCCAACATAGATGGAATTGGGAGGTAGGCCTTTGTACCATTGTAAAGATTTACCTTTAAAAGAGGATATAAGAAGTTGATTGTAAAATTATCTTGTATTACATTATGGACTAAGAAATTATTATAAATATATTTTATATGTTCCATGGGAGTGGTGGAAGTTTCACTAGTAAAATACGAAAGGCTTTTCAAAGCAGAGGTGGGTATATCATCATACTAGGCCAACTAAAGTGGGCTACCCCCATTGAAGGCTAAAATATTTTGATTTATTAAATCCATAATAAGAGGTATGAAAATACTATGTGTATTTATAAATTGTAAATATATTTGTAAGATATACTCTAGTGTAAGGTAAAACTAATCTTGATTTTATTTTTTATGGAAATGACAATTCTTGCAAGTCAACTTTCTCACCTTTAGTAAATGATCTCATTTATATCTTTGGCATACATAAACCTTGATTTATTGACTCCATAAGCCAATGGAATCACCAAGTGATTTTGAAATGTGTACAGGGTGAGTACAATGCTTGTTTATAATAGTACCAATATCCTATTAATAACTTTTAGGTTCCATCAGGCATGCCAAAAAATCTTATACATAGATTTTGCACTTGTCTTTATGTTGTATCTTGTTGTGAAAAGATATATTGATACAATGGGATCACCTCCAAGCTATAGGACCTTGGTGAATTGAGGTGAAAATCTAGAGAATTTTGGATTCCTTTCATTAATTTTGGTGTAACTAATAAATTACTAGTTCATGTGGAAATTCTACTTTTTAGTGAACTTGCTTCTAAACTAGGGTTTGACTATGAGAAAAGAGTTTTTTAGAAATGAATTTAAAAAACTAGAAATGGTGATTGCACCAAATATTTATAGTGGATTTTAATGATTAATTTGTATGAACATAGTAGAATAGTAAATATATTTAAATTTATTAGAGTAAATGTGAAACCAAAGGTAATATCAGGTATTCACTAGGTAAAGAACAATATTCTTTATTTTTAATCAAAAAATTTCTCAAAGGGAAAAATAATACCACATATGAAATTTTGTGACTAAAGTAAGAATGAAAGCATCCAAAAATTTGATAAATAGCCTTGCATACACAAAGATAACATAGACAAGGAAGGCAAATATTCAATCTATTCTCATTATTCAAGTTACAAGATGTAGACAAAATTTTCAAAATTCAAAATAATTTCTCTAACAACATAAAGATATGATGGGCTAATCCATGATACCCATATTTATATAATATATCTTCATGAAAGAGAGATAGTTAACAAAAAATCTATGCCTAGTAAAGAGCAAGATTTTTTTTTAAACTTCATGCAAGGGGGTACAATATTCAACTTGAATGGCATCTTTTGCAAGGTAAACAACTGGAAAAGGGAACATGCAATTGTTGGGCATTCTAAAATTGACAGAGGCATGGAGAAAACTTGTTGAATCTTCATGCAATGTCTTCATGATCTTTAGATGATCTGATTTTATCTTCTTCATGCAATGAGGTGCCAAAATGAACTCTTACTCAAAATAATAGATATCTTTTAGATATCTTAGGTTACTTTTTACAAAACCTAACATGTATTTTTCAATTGGGACTTCTATAACTTTTTCAGTCATCCAATTTTGACAAAACTATAAATGTAATTTACAACATGAGTTTTTTCAAGTGAGAAACTCAAAATTTGTCAAAATAAAAGTGCAATTTACAAGTTTGATTTTTAGAACTTTCCAAACTGTCAAAAATGAACATGGAAATTACAAGTGGCTCTTTCTCAAAAAGAGCTACCAAAATGATAGTTGCAATTTGTAATCTATAACTTTAAAATATTTTTTACAATACAGAAATATGATATAAAGAATGTATTTGATTAAAAAATAATAATCTACAACCATAACCTCTAAAGACTCTTTGTCCTTATTTGCATGTCTTCTTAATATAATTATCAAAACTTTGAAAGATCTCTAAGATACGATCTTCATCAGGAGAAAATGAGGATATGTTTCTTATTTCACGTTATAAAATGGTGTCAGAGTTCCCTTTATACAACACTCTATACTTGAATGTCTTTGTCCATTTGACCCAGTGTATTATGACACCTAATAAAATGGTGGATAGAACTCAAGATGAATGTTGTGTCATATGCAGATTCTCGCTTGACCACTCCTTTGAACTTGTCTTGAATTTCTTGTACTGAAAGGATTTGGTCTTGACTATCTATTGCTTCACATGATAATTTATTAAGAAAATATTCAATGTCATAGATTGTATCTATGAACTTATCATGTATAGCCTTCACTTTATTAATAACCTCTATGAGTATTCCTATTCTAAAGTTGGCTGCCATATCCAATTCACCATGCTCTACATCATTTTTTATATATTTTCTATGATGAGGGTGTTAGTCTCAATCATGTCCATAACTTTCATATTCAGGTAGAATAGGTTCAACCTTTATATCTCTTCTTTGTATTTGTTTATTGATGTCTTCAAGGTCACCTGACCATATTTGAGCTCTTTATAGTGGTCTATTGTTAATTCAACGACTATGTTTCCCTTTAAAATGATATCTTTTTCCTAATATTTTATAGCCATCCCCATGCTACCAATGTTTGTTACTACATAAAGTGTTTCTCTTTCAAAGATCTGAGTAATAGATTATGTTTGTTGGCCAACAAGCTCAATGAACTTATTCAGTGTGGTCATCAATTGTTTAACCTTATTCTTCAATTAATCCATTGTGACCTTGTCACTATCCATTTTATCAAAAAGAGAGTTAATGCTTGATTGAACATCATGTTTTGATCTCTATCTTATAAGATGACCAAAGTGAACCTTTGATATTTGGTAATCTCCCACCACTAAATCTTCTTTTTATTTGTCTGGTGGGGGATTGCAATTTCTACATACCTCTCCCCTACTAAATTATGTATTAATATTGATAGGGTTCTAATAGATACCTTTGATCTCTTTGATTACTATGCAAGGCCAAAATCAAGTGTGCTAAAGACACCATCTTTTTCCATTTCTTCCCCAATGGTTACACTAACCAAATTGGAGTTGCATCTTGTTATTATGGCATTGCCAATTGTGAGTCTATAATTAAAGTTGTTGAATTAGTGGTTATAGTGATGAGTGTTGTATCTTTCATTGATATAGATACTAAATCTTTGATTGATGTTTTGGAAATCTCTTCCCCATCTGTGGGTTGAGTGTCCATAGTTGTATCAATTACTTTCTCTATCTCTAACACCTTTATGGGGGTCTAAATTATTGTGGGAATGGATGTGCCTACTAAAGGTGTCAGAGATGGAAGTGACACTAGTGGAGGGGTAGGCATAGGGATTTTAAATGGGAACTTGTGGGAATGTGGAATCGAGAGCCATGAATGATTCAATCAAATTTTTGGGGACACTTAGGGTTGATGAAATAGGAAAGGTGATAGGAGATAAAAATGAAGTAGTATTTGTACCAGTGATTGGTATGGCTAGTGGGATTGTAGTCAGGATGAATAAATCCATAATTATGTACTGATATTTTGTGTTAGTGATTAGCATGGTGCTAGTGGTGATTAGGGATGAGATGGAAGGAATTGTGTAAGGGGGGAGTAAAATTGAAGCTTTAATGTCCAATTGTGTTGATTGAACTATTAATAATGGATTTACTAGCATAGGTGAGAAGGTGGAAATGGAGGGAGAAATTTATTGAGTGATGGTAGAGTGGAGATAAGAGGAGGAGGTGTTGTATTTGATGGAATGACAAAGATATTAGGAGAAACTATGATGGAGATAGGAAGAGAAACTATTTGTACTTAAGGAATAGTTGTGTCTTCAACTAAAATTACTATGGGCTGATTTGTTGCTACTTCTTAGATACTAGATTGTCCTCTCTTAGCCTTTTTATTCTATTTTATCTTATGAGATACCATTGGACCATTTGCCTATTATAATTAGGTTCCATTTATAGAACTTTCTATTGTTGGTGGCACTCCCTTTTCTTTGATCTATTTCAATTTATCAATGATGCTCAAAGTTTCCTTGGTCACCTTGACCCCTTCATTCCTAATCCAATTGACTGTCCTATTTATTACATTTTTAGTCCTATCCATTAATGAGAAAGACTTAGGGATGGACCACCTAACTAATGGAATGGGTTGAGAAACAATCTTATTATCATAGTAGACCTTGTCTACTAGAGATTCATCATCTACCAAGTCATTGGGAACTAGTGCCACATTAAAAGCCTTGATCTGATCCAAGGTCATCTTGGAATAATCTTTTAGTCTCACTTCTTCTTCATCTTGCAAGTCATCCTAGTAGTCTTGATAATAGGGAACATGGGAATATGTTGTGATCCCCAATATACTAGTAACATTCCCATTTATATCATATAATGGCCTACCCTTAAGATCTTTCAAGGTCATCTAATTCATTTTATTATCTTTACACTTGGATTTAGATAAGGAAGGGCATGTATACCTCCCTATACTAGTGGGGAAATGGATTCTTGCCTTGTGTTTGCTCGATAACAATTTGTGAGTCTCTGTAAGTTGTGTGACAAGTTATATTAAAGCCCATTTATCTCTTACATACCTTGGGAGGGTGTAAGGATAACCACTAAATCCTCCCAATTTAAAGTATGAGTATGTGGGGAATTAAATGAAATAGGATCCCCAATTTGTGATCTTAAAAAATCTCTTCTTTTCTAACTCTTTGTCAAACATGATTATGATCTAGTATATGAATGCATCATTTACCCTTCTAAAATTTTACCTACTTGCCTTAAGGGTGAGTTTAGGGTATTAATTGAAAACCTTGTTTACTTCATCAACTACTATATTCAATCCTATGAAGGCTCTCCCCTTTGCTAATATGTATACTAGATATGAAGTCATATAAAACTTCCATATATTCAAAACTTCAATCAATTATTTGTGGATGGAGTCACTTATCAATTGTACCTAATGGACATACTACTTATTTTGGTGGATTAATTGTATACATTAGTAATTCCAATCCTAAAATTTCTTAGCATCAAGGTTCCTAGTGATTTTATGTAGGAGTATGATTACATCACCCATTTCATCCTTAAAGTCTATCCTTACTAGTGTTTTGGGAATTCTTGTAGAAGTAGTCCTAAATAATTTTATCCATTATTTATTAAGTTTACTTAGAAATATAGTTTTATAGTCATGATAAAACCTCTTTGACGATTCAAGAGATATATTGAGATAACTCTCATATTATGTAATCAAGAATATTGAGTCTATGAAGTTGGGGTTTAGGTTCAAAATAATTTTCCCCTTATCATAGTGGTTCACAAATGTGATAAATATATTAGAGTTCTGTGTTGATAAGGGGAAGGCTACTTCCTGGGGTAGTCTATAGTCATAAATGCTTTGAATCTAGTCATTTTTGAATTCAACATTCACTCTAGTCTAGAAATCACCTAGGCCTAAGTGACCTACATCTTTGTCCATGATTTTGTTGGTGTTGGATTCCAAGATGAGTGGGATACTAGGTCCTTTAGAATTGAATTTCATCTTTTTTCTATACATAGAATCTCAAAAATCTATTAGGGTAAAACTAACAATAGAGTTAGTAGGATTTGGGGTTGTAAAACATAGTTAAAAGTTCCATTGAACATTAGAGTTATTCTTGTAGGTAAACTATATAATGTGGATTTTGGTTAAAAAATATAATTGTAAGGTCTGATGAAAACTCTAGTAGGTTTTAGGATTTTAATTATAAGTAAGATCCAGTTAAAAAATTAGTTTTCTTGATATAAATTTAGCTTGGGTTGATCTATAGGAAATGGCCTTGGTATAGGCCATACAATTAGGTTAGCTACTATGAGCTTTTGAAACACTGCCTCAACAAGATTTCCTAATTTGATGAAGAATCTAAACTAATTATGGAATGTCCTTCATGGAGGAACTATTTGAAAAGTGTTTGGTGGATTAGGTGGAGTTAATTACACATTTGGAGTTGGTAGGGCTTGCACCATTTTTACATGTCTTGATTCAATCACACCATTTTTGACCATGTTCTTATTCTTATTGAAGCCCTTGAGATTCTCTACCATAATTGTTTGAGTAGGATATTTCATCTCATTTAACGTTTGACCCTATGAATAAATCTTGACAAGGCCTTTTTCAATAATTGCCTTTTCAATCTGGACACCCTTGTCTATAATTTGTTAAAATGTGTTTATGCAAGTAAGACATAGTTTATGCCCACCTTAGGGTGTATCTTCTGTGAAAATATGTCTACCAACTATTTTTTTGTAAAATTATGTTTAAAGTGATTAGTTAATGCTCTCTACCTCTACAAATATATTGCAAATCTTTCTCCATCTCACTATTTGGCTTTGCACAATTTAACAATGGTCAGTTCATTTTTAATGTTATATGAGAAATGGTTTACAAAATTTTTAGATAGATCATTCCAACCTGCAACTGATCCCTTAGGTAACTTAAGAAGCTAGTCTAAATCATGTCGCACTAAACTTTGCAGAAACAAATGAAGCAAATAAATGCTATTATAAGCTACCTCTTAGCATAACATTAAAAATGTTTGAATGTGTTCACGACACCCTTTCCTTTGTGTTTTTTTAGTTTTGGTGCCTCAAAATGAGGTATAAAGGGGGTATAGATAATACTCAAATTGAATGGATATGGACATATCTCATCAAATTTGTACTTCTTGATTTTGTTCCCTATCTCCAATTGTGACATAATCTTTTTCATGGAATTCCACTCTTGTATGTTTGGTGTATTCATGGGTGGAATATAACTATATTGGGGTGGTATGTACCCTTGTTGCATGGATTTATTATGGATATACACCATAAAATCCATAACTTTATTTTTGTTCACTCCTTGAGTCCAATAAGTGAGCCATTGATTTATGGGTTAATTAACATTCCTTAAAGTTAGCCATCTTGAGTTATACATGTTATGTTGGTTTTTGGGAGTCTGTGGTCTATTCACCAAAGTACGTGTTGGTTGAGATGAACTAACCAAATTGTTTTAGAAAATTTATTCAATACACACTAAATGTTTTGGTCCTTATTTTTGTAAAGGAACAAGAGATTCTTGATGATTGAAAAAAGTATGCTCTGTATCTTGTGAATCATGTTGTAGAACCTCTTAGGACTTAGGTTTTTTAATTGAGACATTTTGATGTATAATTGTTGTGTTCTCAACTAAAGCATTTTGTGTTGGTCCAACCACATTCCATTATTCCTTGGAAGCATCATTGTGTATAGAAGTATCAACTAAAGAGTCTATCAAGTTCATGATAAGTTGGTCTACATATCACTAAATTATCTTTTTAATATTGGTGACAAGATATTTATCATTATGTTTTGACTCTATAATCACTTTATTTCCTTTACTAGAAGAAGATTTTTTTTTTTTAGAATGTTAAAAAGGAATTATTCTCTCTGTTGTTCATCTACTCTAACTAACATATGCAATTATTCTATAAGAAATTATGATGGAAATCAAGTGCCAGATTCAATCAACCTTAGCAATGTTTCATCTTTGTCCTCTTGGGGTAGATATTCAAGCTAATCCTCCTTAGATCCTATGGTTGTGGGAATGTCTTCAAATATCATGGAATTGTCCTGACCATCATAAAAGTGATCCTCCTCATAGGTAGGGTTGTAAGATACCCCACTATGAGTGTACCTTTAAATCATGTCTAGAAAGCTTTCTCTCTCCATTTGGCAAGATTTGGAAAATGTTTTATAAATGTTAACAAGGTGTGTTTTGATGTTCTCTAAACAATTGAAAGGCAACAAAAGACTATAATAAAAAGGAGGTGGCATAGTACCACACAATTAGAAGAAACATGTTCATGAAACTACTCAACCTTGGTAGATTGAAATTATATGAATTATAAAAGTATATGATAAGTCAAAGACCTAAGTGTAAACTAGTACAACAAACGTAGGTTGAGAGATATGTCAATATCATAAAATCTATTTCAACTTTGATGAGTTGATACTATAAAATTAGAAGAAATCCCTTTGGATTAACAAGGTGACAATGTAAACTAAGAAACTAAAGATTTGAAAACATGCAAGAATTCCTAAGTATAAAACTAGAACCAAATGAGCAGCACAATGCCACCACATGGTAATAGGAGGTAGAATAAAATGTGTTTTATAACTAAGAGCATAACTGACATGAAAGATGACCTAAGTTCACAATGATCAAATGATTATGATTATATAAATAGCCTTCAATCCAAATGGGAATTTGAAACCAAATTAACTCAAACCAAGTGTAAATGGTAAAACCAATTAACACGTTGATTTATAATTTAGAAAGGTGCAATTCTGAATTTGAATTATAAATTAAGGATTTAAATATTTTTTGAACAATGGTTTAGATTCAAATGGATAGCATAACAATGTTTCTTGGATAATACAAACACAATGTTTAAGATGAGGATTTGAACAAGGCAAAGATAATTTGGGCTTAACCAGTGTAATGCCTCCTTATTCAAGAAATGGCAGATAACAAATATGTTTGGTTATGACATTTTTTTTTCACAAAAAAGTTTTAGACTCAAATAATGATCAATAGAGTAAAGGAAAAGACTAAATATAGCTAAGTAAATTATCTTAAGCCCTAAATTGACAAGGTTGCTTTGTATTGTTAAAATCTATCTATATACATTTCCTTGGGAGGATTTTAAGTGTTAATCCAAAAATAAAAGTGCATGAGGTAGTAGGGTTTTTACACTCCCATTCTCTTAAGACATTGTATGATGACATGGACCTTCAAACTACTTTCCCTACATCAATAATATGTCTATGGTAACTAGGGTTATTCTAAAACTTAAATTTTTGATCGTCTAGATGGTCCCTAGTGTGGATAATGTTAGAAACATCTCACATAAATTGATTTCATACTGATTAACTTACTATACAAGGGTCTATTACTTTGCATAGCTATTCCATCTATATACTACTTAGTGGAATCCCCTGGCTAACCAAACCCAACTTGAGTTTTCATTACAAAAGGAGAGGTTACCCACTCAACCCATGTCTCTCATAGTGTGCATACCCTAATTTATATATCCCACCATTGAGCAAGGTTGAAACAATGTTGGGAGATGAAACCCTAGGTTAAATCTTCCCTAAAGAACTTGTGAAGAAGCTATGAACTCCCCTTCACAAGCCAAATTACATAAAATAAAACTAAGTGAAAAGACTTTAGAGGTTGTTTTTAGATCACCCAAACCATATGGGTTTTTTAGAGAGCCTAGATTGTTAGGGTGTGGAGCTAAAAGATTCACCAAGGAGCATTCATTATCAGGTTTGGGTCTACATAGACACCGGCATCGGTCAGGAGCGACTGACATCGGTCACAGGTAGTTGCAGAGATGCCAACGTCGGCAGAAGGTCGGCCGATGGCAGTCACAGACAAGCAGCAGGAACTGACGTCAGTTACCTGCATGTCCAGAAAGCTATTTCTGTGGACAGAAGCGAGTGTTTGCATGATAAGTTTGAGTTATAGACTCAAGCTCGCATCTCTATTGTTAGCAATACTATTTTTAGAGACTTTGTTCAAGTGGCTTAACTGCTTGTTGGAAGTACATGCTCAAGTCTCCTAATTCTATATGTAGAATTAGATCTTCTTAGCTTTATAGTAGTTTTTAGTTGGAGTGGATTATTGTAGTAATTCATTGTGTGTGAAGAACAGTACAGAATTGAATCAATCCAGGCTTGTTGGAGTTGATTGTTCTTGAGAGAGAGAGCTCTTGAGGAATAGAGATCTAGTGAGAGATCTATACATCTAGGAGAGGTGTGGAAGAAAGAAGCTTTCTTCAATTGTATTCCTTTTGTAAAGAGTTTGTTAATACAAGTTTTCAGGGTGTTTTCTTGTATCTCTTGTTCTTTCTATTATCATTCTAATTACTTGTCAATCTGGTTTAATTCCACGTTTATTGCTGTCATAATTGTAATCTATTGTTGGTTTGATCCCCCAACAAGTGGTATCAGAGCCTTGGTTACAGGTTCAGAGCTTGATATCCAATAATTGGTATCAAAGTTCAGGTTCACTAACAGGTGGTTCAGATCTGTGTAGTGTGTATTGATTACAGGTTCTCACAGGGGTTTTTGCAGGGATTTCTATTTGAGTGGGAGAAGCAATGGCAGATGAAAGTAAATTGAGAATGGAAAAGTTCAATGGCAAAAATTACCAACACTGGAGAATGCAGATAGAGGATTATCTGTATCAGAAAGATCTCTACTTACCGTTAGGTGGTGTTGCAAAGAAGCCCAAAGACATGGAGGATGAAGAATGGGAAGTTCTTGACAGAAAGGCTCTGGGGTCTATAAGACTGAGTCTAGCATCCATTGTGATATCCAATTTATCACAGGCAAAGTCCATGGTAGAGTTGATGACTACGCTAGCAAATTTGTATGAAAAACCCTCAGCTTCAAATAAGGTATATCTTATGAAGCAGTTATTTAATTTGCATATGAATGAAGGTGGATCTATTTCTACTCATCTGAATGATTTCAATGGAATTGTGAATCAATTAAGTTCAGTGAATATAGTGTTTGATGACGAAATAAAAGCTCTTTTGATATTATGTTCTTTGCCTGAAAGCTGGCATGGCTTAGTAATGGCAGTAAGTAATACTGCATCTGCATCAAATATTTTGAAAGTAGAGGATGTTGTTAGTGTTATCTTGAATGAGGAAATACGCAGGAAAAGCACAGAAGAGGCATCTGAGAACGCTTTAAGTTTTGAGAGCAAGGGAAGGCAGAAAGAGAAGAGCAAGAAATGCAGATCAAGATCCAAGTCAAAGGGGAAAGGCAGATCTAAATCCAAAAATGGCAGAAGACCACAATGCTAGAATTGTGGAAAGATGGGGCACATAAGCAGAGATTGTTGGTCAAAACCTAAGGAGGACAATCAGCACGAAGGAAAGGAAGAAGCCAAGATTGCAGGTATTGCACAAGATGCTTTAATTTTCTCTCTGCATAATAGTATAGAATCTTGGGTATTAGATTCTGGTGCATCTTTTCATGCTACCCCTAATAGGGAATATTTCAGTGACTATATCCATGGAGATTTTGGAATAGTGTATCTAGGGGATGATGAGCCTTGTAAAATAATTGGCAAAGGTAAAGTGCAGCTGAAGATGCAGAATAGCAACACATGGGTGTTGAGAGATGTGATGCATGTTCCTAGCTTGAAGAGAAATTTGATGTCTACAGGAAAGTTAGGGGATGAGGGTTGTATAGTAACTCTCACAGTAGAATCTTGGAAGGTGACCAAGGGTGCACTTGTTATGGCTAGAGGTAAGAGAGAAGGTACTCTCTATTTGTGTAATTGTGTTACTAAAAAATCTCCTTCTATATTATCTACTTCAGATGTGGACGCTAAATTATGGCACTCAAGGCTTGGCCACATGAGTGAGAAGGGGATGTCAATTCTTAAGTCCAAAGGTATGCTTTTAGATTTAAAAGGCATAGATCTAGAGTTTTGTGAGCACTGTGTATTTGGAAAATAGAAAAGGGTTAGTTTTCTCAAAACTGGGTCTACTAAGAAGAGGCACAAGTTAGAGCTTGTTCACACAGATGTGTGGGGACCGGCTCAGGTTGCTTCCATTGGAGGATCACAGTACTATGTATCTTTCATAGATGATGCTACAAGGAAGGTATGGATCTATTGTATTAGGAGAAAATATGATGTATTTGAGACTTTTAAAGTTTGGAAAGCTATGGTTGAGAATGAAACAGGTAAAAGATTAAAGTGCCTGAGATCAGACAATGGTGGTGGGTTCTACAGTCATAAGTTTAGAGATTATTGTTACATGCATGGAATCCGTAGGCAAAAGATGGTTCCAAGGACACCTCAGTAGAATGGTATTGCTGAAAGGATGAACATGACAATAATGGAGCGTGCAAGATGTATGAGATTGCATGCTGGGTTGCCCTTACAGTTTTGGGCACAAGCTGTTGACACTGCAGTATACCTGATTAACAGAGAACCCTCTACAGCTCTGGATGGTGGTATTCCAGAAGAGGCATGGACAGGTAAAAAAGTTGATCTCTCATATCTCAAAGTTTTTGGTTGTGAAGCCTTTGTGCATATAGATAAGGAAAATAGAAAGAAGCTTGATGTTAAGTCTATGAGATGCACGTTTATTGGCTATGGCTCAGATGATTTTGGTTACAGATTGTGGAATCTAGAAACTAACAAGGTAATCAAGAGCCGTGATGTTGTTTTCAATGAAAGAGTGATGTATTGTGATCAGCTAAGGAAGTTGAATCAGTCTGAGCAGAGTAATGGTGAATTGGACGAGGTGAAAGTCCAAGATGAGCTCATGGGAAAAAGAAATAATCACTTGCAGGAAAACATAGAGACTGACGTCGGCAGAGTAGGAACCGGCGTCGGTAGGACAGAAACCGGCATCGGCAATACAGAGACCGACGTCGATCGTATAGGTACCGAGGTCAGTCAGGCAGAACCAACGTCGGCCAGTAACAGGTCTGTAGGTGACCGAGGTCGGTCATTGTCAAAGAATTTGGGTGGACAGCGTGTTGTAGACGAGTCTCAGACACCCATCAGGAGGTCAGAAAGGGTGAGTAAGCCTCCAATTAGATATTCTCCTTCTTTATTTTACTTATTGCTAACTGATGGTGGAGAACCAGAGAGTTTTGAAGAAGCAATATAGGTGGAGTCCAAGAGTGAGTGGGAGCGTGGCATGGTTGAGGAGCTGGAGTCCTTAAGAGAGAACCAAACATGGGATTTGGTTGAACTACCAGCTGGTAAAAGAACACTCAAGAACAGATGGACCTACAGGTTGAAGGAAGGTGAGAATGGATAGATGAGATATAAGGCCAGATTAGTGGTGAAAGGATTTGCACAAAAGCCAGGTATTGACTTTGGTGAGATTTTTTTTCCTGTTGTTAAAATGACTTCAATAAGGGTTGTATTGTCTTTGGTTGCTTTTGAGGATTTGCATCTTGAGCAGCTAGATGTTAAGACATCATTTCTTCATGGAGATTTGGATGAGGAAATTTATATGGAACAGCCAAAAGGATTTGAGGTCAAGGGTAAGGAGAAGTTTGTGTGCAGATTGAAGAAAAGCTTGTATGGCCTCAAGCAAGCTCCTAGGCAATGGTACTTAAAATTTGACAGGTTTATGACTGAGCATGGCTACAGTAGGTGTCAATCAAACCATTGTGTGTATTTAAAGAGATTTGATAACGGTAGATATATTATTCTATTGTTGTATGTAGATGATATGCTGGTTGCAGGATCTCACATGTAGGATATCTCAGAGCTTAAGGTGAAATTAGCTCAAACGTTTGCTATGAAGGATTTGGGAGCAGCAAAGAAAATCCTTGGCATGAGCATTAAGAGAGGAAAAATCACAGGTTGATATTGTCTCAAGAAGATTATGTGGACAAGGTGTTGAAACGGTTCAATATGTAGGATGCTAAACTGGTAAGCACACCTTTGGCTAGACATTTTAAGTTGAGTAAATAACAATGTCCTAATTCATATGATGAGGTAGAGTGCATGAGTAAGGTTCCATATTCTTCCACAGTAGGGAGTTTGATGTATGCAATGGTGTGTACTAGACCAGATATTGCCCAAGCAGTGGGAGTTGTAAGTAAGTATATGGCCAATCCAGGTAAGGAACATTGGAAAGCAATTCAGTGGATCCTTAGATATCTGAGAGGAACTAGCAGTAAGCACTTGTGCTATGGAGGTTCAGATACTTCTCTACATGGTTATGTAGATTCAGATATGGAAGGTGATTTGGATGGCAGGAGGAGCACTACAGGTTATGTTTTCACTGTAGGTGGAACGGCGGTTAGCTAGATATCTAAGTTACAGAAGGTTGTTGCCTTGTCAACTACAGAAGCAGAGTATATTGCAGCCACAGAAGCTAGCAAGGAGATGATATGGATGACATGGTTCATGGATGAGCTTGGTAGGGAGCATGAGAGTTGCAGATTGTATAGAGACAGTCAGAGTGCAATCCATTTGGCTAAGAATTTAGCCTTTCATTCAAGAACAAAGCACATACAACTAAGGTATCACTTCATACGACAGGTATTGGAAGATGGTGAGTTGAAGCTGGAAAAGATCCATACAGATAGGAATCCTGCTGATATGTTAACCAAGCCGGTTACAAAGGAGAAGTTAAATCTTCATTCAACTTCTGTTGGTCTTCATAATTGAGTTGAAGATGGAGGAGCTAGAAGATGTTGCTGTACAGGTACTGGTGCAGCTGTTTATCTCCAAGTGGGAGATTGTTAGGGTGTGGAGCTAAAAGCTTCACCAAGGAGCATTCATTATCAGGTTCAGGTCTACACAGACACTGGCGTCAGTCAGGAGCGACCGACGTCGGTCACAGGCAGTTGTAGAGATGCCGACGTCGGCAGAAGGTCGGCCGATGGCGGTCACAGACAAGCAGCAGGAACCGACGTCGGTTACCTGCGTGTCTAGAAAGCTATTTCCGTGGACAGAAGCGAGTGTTTGCATCATAAGTTTGAGTTGTAGACTCAAGCTCGCATCTCTATTGTTAGCAATACTATTTTTAGAGCCCCTATTCAAGTGGCTTAACTGCTTGTTGGAAGTACATGCTCAAGTCTCCTAATTCTATATGTAGAATTAGATCTTCTTAGCTTTGTAGTAGTTTTTAGTTGGAGTGGATTATTGTAGTAATTCATTGTGTGTGAAGAACAGTACAGAATTGAATCAATTTAGGCTTGTTGGAGTTGATTGTTCTTGAGAGAGAGAGCTCTTGAGGAAAAGAGATCTAGTGAGAGATCTATACATCTAGGAGAGGTGTGGAAGAAAGAAGCTTTCTTCAATTGTATTCCTTTTGTAAAGAGTTTGTTAATACAAGTTTTCAGGGTGTTTTCTTGTATCTCTTGTTCTTGCTATTATCATTCTAATTACTTGTCAAACTGGTTTAATTCCGCGTTTATTGCTGTCACAATTGTAATCTATTGTTGGTTTGATCCCCCAACATAGATAACCTTATTTCAAGCCTTGGACAAAGGAACAATCATAATGAAAAGGCACTTTTTGTCGCCTAAGTTCCCTATACACACACTCTTCATTTTTCTCAAAGAACAAACAAGAAATAATTGATCTAGCATAAAAAAACACACTTTTGATAGCTTGTAATGTGAGTGTAAGTTTTAAGAACCAAATTTAAAATGTTTGATGAAATTCTTGATCCCTGGGCCTTAGTTTGTAAAAACTTTGAGAAAATTTACAAAATGATTAAACAAACCATTTAAGTTCTTTTTAAACACTAAAAAGAAGGTTCAAGACTGAAATCATGCTAAAATTTTGTCACTTTTCCATGTGGGTCCTGCAAGGTTAGAGAGTTCCCCCCTACTTTGAAGAACAATTGATAATCAAACAAACATTTTTTGAAATCTTGCTCTTGAGTTCTCTATTTTTAAAACATAGAGACTAATAAAAGTCAATAGTGATCAATGTTGGTCATAAAATAAATGATGTTGATAAAAAATGATCGATAATGGTCACCTATGAACCCTTAGGTAAAAATAATTTTTCACAAAATAAACTTATTAGCCCAAGGTTAGAATAAAATCTCTAGAAAACCTCTAGATCATGTAAATAAAGTTTAGATAGAGACTTAAAAACCAAAATGACAAACTATGATTTTGATAAAAGCTCTAAAATGTGATTTTCAACTGTGTTTTTCTCTGTAACCTAACCAATGCCAGTTAGCCAGGATTGATGCTGGTTATATAGAATCTATGTCAGTCACTATGTGACTTGTGTGTCAATAAAAAATGTCAAGAACATGGGAAAATAAAGCTAAAAAATTGATTTAAAGGATTTTTAAACACTTTTTAGATTTTATTAGAATATCAAAGTGTCTTACTTTCTTGAATGGGTTGCATGGTCCCACTGGATGTACCAAGATGTAGAGATGGATTATAAATATGGTTAGATCAAGCATTAGTCAAGAAATTTCAAGAAAAAATGCACAAGAACTAACAAGCTAAGCTGGCCTATTCAAATGGGGTTTTATAAATGATAATTAAGAGAAAATGAAAGAAAGCACATACATTACGTTCCTAATAGCATCCCATCACCTAAGTGTGGCTCAAAACATGATTTTTTCGTTGACTTGGTGGTTAAGTCTTCAACAATGATGCAAGGCAAAGCTCCTCCATCATCTCTTGATCACCAATGAAACTAGGCTCATGATATGAAATCAATGTTATGCTTATCAATGAAGCTATCATATCGCAAATTACGCATAATAAATAGCACTAAAAAATGAGATGCAGAGAGAGTTTTACATAATAAGTTTACATAAATGAAACTTAAAAATGGTGATCTTGGCCCTCTAATTTATATATTTTTCAAATTGATTAGGATCAACCATGACCATCCATCCTGAGATCAATATGTGTAGCCATGAATTAATCCAATTGTGTAAATAATATCCATAAATACCCTCATCAATATTTGGAAGGAAGAGGGACTAAAGAGGCATGAGAGGTCTTCAACTTAATATTTGTTGCATTTATGACTTATGGATGCCACCCCAAAAATGATGTCATTTGATGATACATATAATAAGAATCAATTTCCAATAAAGAAATATTTAATAACTTACTGGTGATTCTCACTTAGGCTCATAATTTGGTTTAATTTGCCTAAGTAAGATTCATCAATTTTTATGCAATTCTTTAAAAATTTGTTACATTTAATTAATAAAATTGGTCAAAATGTCATATTACTAGGTTATAATTTGATTAGAGAGGAATTAGAAGATAATGTTAGTTACGTACAAATCGATATCTCATTTAGGATGTTGTCGACACAAAATAACACATGCACATATCATGTGTTTCTGAATTAGAAGAAAAGAGTGATCCAGAGCATCAAAATGCATTTTCATCATTTTTATTGGAAATGGCTTGAGCTAAGTTAATAATCACATAAAATGTATTTCCCCATTTAGGGATACATTATCATAAATCAACACTTATATACGATGATCTCAAACCATTTAGTGTGTTTAAGTGATTTTGGCCTAATTTGTGCATTTTCACAAATGTCAAGTAAGATTGACATTTCAATATAATGGTTTTAGGATTTGGATGTCTAAAAAACCATGTTTGAATAACTGACTAGCATGATATTTAGTAAGACATATTTTGTATCATCATCGGGCACATTTACTTTTATCCATACTAGCTTATTTAGAATGGATCAAAACCTTTTTATATGTAGCACCATGTTTTCACCTTCTTCTATTTTGAGTCTAAATAGATTTTGTTTTAGGGTCACTACTGCACTTCCTATTTGTGATCCAAACAACGTGTTCAATATTTCTCAAATAACATTTTAAGTCTTTCATAGGTCTATATTATGTACGTACTCATTAGATAACCCTAGACTAATAAGTATCGTTGCTCTTAGGTCCTTTCTTTCCCACTTGATGACTTTATTTGCATTATTAAATTTTGGTATTTTACCACTCATAATCTCCCACAAGTGTTTGTCAATCAAATGCAATTATGTTCTAACTTGCTAGATATGAAAATCTTTGCCTTCGAATTTTTCAATATAATTTAATTTGTCTATTTTGACCCCACACAATCTAGACGTCACATTCAAGTGAAAAAGTGTATAGGTATAATTGATGTAACGATGAAAAAAATTGACTAATAACAAAAGAACACTTTTAAAACTTCAACTCTAATTCATGACTTGACACAAATACAAAACAAACTTAAAAAAAACTTTGACACTTTTGAATTTTTACTTTTGACAATAAAACTTACTTTAAAACATAAACCATAAAAAATAATCTTTAATTAATTTTTAATATTTTGAATCATTTATTAACTAAAATAAACTATATAAAACAAAATAACTTAAACTAAATACTCAATGAATTTAAACTAAATTGTGAAGAATGATGAGAAGACTATACCTATAGACTCGATGCCATAACAAACTACTTGAAAAAATAAATTCTAGACACTTTTAATATTACGTGGATTTATTAACCATTGACCATGAATAAACTAAAAAATAAATAACATGACCAATCTAACTGCATATGAAAATGTATTAAAATGCCTCTTTTCTTAATGACTCGACTATAAAAAAACATTAAGATCTATGTATTATTTGGTCCTACCTCTATTTGCATGGGAAACATGGTATGAAACTGATCAAAAATACCTCAAAATGTGTTGCATTAGGCATAAGACTGGTATATTTGAAATCTGCATGTTGCATATATTATTGTGGTGCAAATGAAGATGTTTTTTGTAGATAAGATGCTTGGCTGAATGGCTCGATCTGTCTCCACATGCAGGATGAGTGATGAGATGAAATGATCCAACTTATTTAGAATGCCAAGAAATCTATCATCTATCTATAGCGTCTTGAACTATGCAAAATGAATGGGTGATGGTGAGGAGTACGGGCACGATTTATTAACTGAACTATGGAGAAGCCGATGAAGATTGAGAGCCCACATAAATAGCTGAGATGGATGTAACGTGTTGAGGAGTGTTGATTTGGAGGACTAGAACCATACTGTAATATATCAATCCACAATGATTCTCTATTGATTAGTAGTCATCAGGGGTCACAAGATCACCAAAGTTTATGCAGATACATACCAGATTGCTATGCAATTTAATGAGACAATCAATCTTGAGTCAGATCAATTTGGATGCAAAACCTGATGTATGATTGCAGAAAAAAGTAAATTTTCTTCTCATAACATAGATGATACTCTATTCAAATCTCATATAGAGAGGAAATGAAGAATAACAATGATACTTCCTCCATTCAACTCTCAAGATCCCGTCCCTGCTCTAATACCAGATAATGAGATTGATAAGAGTTTATGCATAGCTAACCCATATTTGTAGAAAACACATCATAACATATATTTTATTTGATGATATATTCACCATATAAGAGTATAATATATAGGTGAGTGGTATCCGTTATAGAAAGAGTCAACATTGATCTACATCCCTCATATCTCTCAACCTCTCTCAGAATCTCCCAACTTCTCTTTAAGACTCTCTTCTATGAGATATCTTATGAGAGTATTATTTACACATCACATATTTAATATTATAAAAATAATAACCAATGTTAATATTAATATTTCCTAATATCACAAACTATAAGATCTTATCTAAATATCAACTAAAGGGTTTTAAACAATATGAAGCGATGCTAAAAAATGGTGGGCCACACAGTCATCTATCTACTTTATTTTCAAAAAAAAAAAAGGATTTCCTCTTCAAATTTTAGATATTTAATCTAGTTATACTTAATCATTTTTTAAATGAAAATATTATTTTTAAAACTATATTCGAAATACTACAATTCATGTTGTTATACCATCTTCAAATTTTGAGTGTAGCTATCTCAAATTATTTACAGAAGTTAAGATTTTTGAAATTTTAGGAAAATCATGTCCACAAGTAGGCCCATTTTTGTTCCCCAACTTTGTGCACTTAACCTATATATCTTTTGGTGATTTTTTAGGAATTTTTGAAAATTCAAATCTCTAAGATTAGCAAGGAGCAATAGAGAAAAAAAGTGAAAATTTCAATTTTTTAAATTAAAAGCATTGGCTAAAAAAATATTCCTTAAGTTATAAATTTTGAGAGCTTTATGAAAAGTCCCATGTTTATGTGATTTGGACTTACAATGCTCTTGTGGTGTGTGTTTGAAGTTGTTTTTATGTATGACAGAGTTCCAAATAAATCACACTAACTCTCTATCTACTAATTACCACATAGGTCATAGCATGTGATTACTACACTTAAATACCAATGTCTAATCAATGTCGGTTTACTACAATGATAGCCCAGCTTTTCCTTGTGACCATCTTCTAGGTGAATTAAGCCCACAAGGGCTAGACCTCACCATTAAGCCTTGTTTTTAGAGTGTTTTACTTCCTTGGATCATAAATTTTAATTTTTAAATTGTATATAAACCAACATTTCATTAAATTTAGATATATGCTTAAGAATCTAGATTTATAGTATTACCTTTAAATTGGAATTTAGTATACCTTGTATTATAATCAAGTTATTTGATATATAACTTTAAAAATATATAAATTTTATTCCAATAACACAAACAATAAATTCCAATATTTATACTATTAAAAAAATAGAAACAATTGTAGGTTTTAATCTAGACAAGAATTTGTCCATATTTAATGAAATGATGGTTTATAGTTGATTAATTTTTTTACCCTGAATATTTTTTGAGAACTACATATTGCTGGAGTTATGTTTAAATTTTGATAACCCAAACATCCAAAAAAAATTAGTTTTTTCTTTGATTTGTTAACTAGATCATGTGTTTTAGACCTTCTAGAGGCCATAACATTTGTTAACTCAAATTTACATGTTATTCTTTTTAAATTGTCTATTTTTTCATGTTTTTTATATATGTAACATCTAAATAGTATGATGTTGACTCATATTTGAAATTTTCAGCATAATGACCTTTTTATAAATTATGAATAATATTGTTTAGCATTGAATACATGTGCCACCTCATTTTTATAGGAGATCACTCTTAAGTGCTTTATACAGCTTTTGGGTGTGTTTTTCTTATGTATCTTATACTCACATTGATTTATAAAGTGTCCAAGGGGTTTTATAAGGTACCTTCATCCGTGTGTGCCTTCTTTTGTTCACCCTTTTCATAATTTAATTTTTGATTAATTTCATGTGGCATATTGGGCACTCTTAGTTGTGAATTTTTTAATATTTTTTCTGCACACCTACCACATTGACACTTTTGAAGAGATCTTTATAGTTACTATTTATTCAATCCCTAATCAACATTAGCAAGGTGGGGAGGTGGTAGGGGTGTTCTTTACCTCTCATTTTTCCTTAGTTTTTTGAGTATGCTATCTACATTTTGTTTGTTCGAGTATGTTATATATAGCTTTTGGGTGCGTTTTTCTTATGTATCTTATACTCACATTGATTTATAAAGTGTCACAAGTAGTTTTATAAGGTACCTTCATTCGTGTGTGCCTTCTTTTGTGCACCCTTTTCATAATTTAATTTTTTATTAATTTCATGTGGCATATTGGGCATTCTTAGTTGAGGATTTTTTTACTATTTTTTTTGCACACCTACCACATTGAAACTTTTGAAGAGATCTTTATAGTTACTTTGTATTCAATCCCTAATCAACATTAGCAAGGCGGGGAGGTGGCATGGGTGTTCTTTACAACTAATTCTTCCTTAGTTTTTTCAGTATGCTATGTACATTTTGTTTGTTCCTAGTGGATGGAAAGGCTCGTTATTTTTTATGCCAGTGCATTTATAATCCGTCTATTTTTGGGTTTTCAAAATAATCATGTATTTTATTCAATCCTTAATTTGTAGTTGAGCAAAACCTATTTTTTAAAACATTTAAAAAAAATTATGATCCAAGCCCTTTTAGTTTTCACAATGCATACCCCTTAGATGGAACACGTATCAATAGTCACTCTTCTTCACACAACTAGATTCATGGAAGCTACTTATATTTCCTTCTTTAATCCATTGCAATCTTGATTAGGTTCATCAATCATCTACATCATCAACTTCATTGACATTTTTGCTCTTTCATTATACATAGATAGTTGATCAAGACTAATTATTGGGACCCATAATTATGAGCATAATACTTCTTTTTTCCACATCACCTAAGCTTATTTTTAGCGAGTTGTTCGTGTGTGTCATGTTTAAATTTTATGTGATGTCCACCTTACATGATGTGTTACCAAGATGCGACTTATTATGTGCACAACTTTATTTAAGTGACAGTTATCTTCAAATGTGTGAGGAGGATGAGTATTAATTCCACATTTCACTCAACCAATAATAACCTCTTAGTCACATATTTCTTATTGTATATAAGGACCCTTTGTGTCCTTGTGTAAAGTGAGATTGTAGTTTAGAGTCATCCCAATCATTGGTGGAGATGTATTTTGTTAGAGAGTCATGTTATAGTGTAACCATTGTTGGTTACACATACATGTACATCTTTTATTTCGTTAGTGTGATACAATGTGTGCATGTTGTTGAATCTATTTATATGATTTGAGCACTATCATATCGATAGATGTTCATTCAAGAGATTTTCTAAGTCCTCGTCAATTCCTCTATAACATTCGAAGGCACTCTTATAGAAGATCTACCTAATGTTCATTGGGGAAACCCTGATAATAAGCATTCCCCTTGCCCCCCTGCCACTAGAATTTTTACATTGATTACATTGTTTTTTCTTGATGCTCTCTACTTCTTGTTGGTGGATTAGTTTTGTTGGTTTTATACTTAAATATTATTTATGCCTAGTGTTGTCATCGTGATGTACCATACTTTCATATCATTTTTTTTCAAAAGTGAATAATATATGTTAATATTTTTTTATTAATTAATATATAAAATTCTTTATTTATAAAAAAAAGGGGCAAAACTCAACAATTTTGAGAACTGTATTTCAAAAATTAAATTTTTCGCTTTGAAAGGCCTTTTTTTCAATTTGCCCAGTTTAAATTTTTCTTTTGGAAGGTCGTTTTTTTATTTGCCCGGTTGAAACCCTTGGAAGGGCCGGGATGCATTATGTTTTAATCACTTTCCCACTAAAACGGAGTGAGAATCCCAAGTCCCGACACACTGCTCAGATTCAACATTTCTGAGACGCCCAGGTCTATATTGTGGGAAACCCAAAGTTACCAACCATTCTACCACCAGTGGGCAATCGCGTTGAAGTTTGCTTGAACATTTTTTATATAAGTGGATCTTCCATTCCAAGGTCAAGGATAATTTTTATTTAACAAGCTGATTTCAGGTGCTCTTCGCTCCGTGTGCAGTACAGCCAAAATGGAGAGGATGGAAGATTTCAAACCCCATATAGCTCAAATTCTAGTTCGGGCCTCCGTAGCAGGCATGAATATCATAGCCACAGTGGCTCTGGATAAAGGAATGAACCACTTCGTCTTTGTAGCCTATAGGCAAGCTGTTGCTACACTTGTCATGGGTCCTCTTGCTTATTTTCTAGAAAGGTATATATGTTGTATGTATTACAAGCATGACAACACCTAACCGTGATTTGCATTTTTATTCTATGGAAATACGTATAAAAAATGTTTGTAAGAAAGTAAAATGGTAGGCTGGATGATCGGGAGTCTAATACCTTCATGTTGGTGCAGAAATGAACGCCCTGCAATGACTTGTGCCATTTTCTGGCAGATCTTTTTACTTTCTCTTTGTGGGTCAGTGGTCAAAACCATGACTGTACAGTTGATGTTGGGCTTGAAAGTATGCTAAAATTTGATTATATTATTTTATGTATGGATGGAGGCTGATTGATTTTATAACTTTGTAGGGTTGCCTTCAACCAGAATTTTTACTTTACGGGATTGGGATATACTTCATCCACATTTGCTTCTGCAACATCAAACCTCACTCCCGTTGTCACAATCATGCTGGCCACAGCGTTCGGGTACAAATTTAATTCCAATATTTTCTTTTGATCCTACTTCTAATACTTGATCTCAGAAATATATAAAATTTATTCAATCCGCGGAGACCTTACTGGATTTATTTGTTTCTGGTGTTTTAAAACACTTGAAATAACTTATGTCAGTGAATAATAAAGACTATTCAAATCTTCATATTGTATTGGGTGCTTCTATTTCAGTTGTTCATATATACTGCACTGCAGTATCATGTGTTTGTCATAAAAATAATTTTGTTTAGTGTAAATGACCATTAGATTGATGTCACGTTAGTAGATTCTCATCTTCACCCTTGAATCGTGCCAAATCTTCTTAGTAAATCTTTGTTGAATATTTGTTGGTAACATGTTTGTTCAATATAGCTGTTTAGTAAATCTCCTGTATTTAATTGTGGTTTATCTATACCTGATGTTTCAGATTGGAGAAATTTGAACTCAGAACTAAGCGTGGACTAGCAAAAATTATAGGCATCATCTTCTCCGTGGGAGGGGCAATGATCATGACGTTATACAAAGGCCCTACACTTCATTTACTTAAAAATAATAACACATGGATCTTGGGTGCCTTAATGTTGTTTGGAAGCACAATTTGTTGGCCTATTTATATAATTTTTCAGGTACTCATGTCTAAAACTGTCCATAAACATATGCGTGAAAAAGTATTTTAGAAAAAGGATGTGGATATACATTAGAAAATGTAATGAATGTTCCTAACGCGGACTCCAGTTTTGAAGAACTATCCGGCCCAAAAATCATTTACAGCAATGGCATTGCTACTAGGGACAGTCCAGAGCACGGTAATGGGCTTAATTTTCTAGCCAAAGGTATCTGCTTGGAAGCTAAAGTGGGACATGGAGCTTCTGAGTATCGTATACTGTGTTAGTATCTGAGGCTCTGAATTACTAAAATTGACATTTCCAAACATTTTTATTGTCTTTTCATTACGTATCTATGGCTAGTATTCTTTACAGAATTATTTTAATTTCAGACTAGTTTTTAAAGCATTGTGTGGTAATTGATATCGTTGATGCAGGGAGTACTATGTTCAGCATTTGGATCCTTTATCACAACTTACTGTGTCCAGGAAAAAGGAGCCATCTTTTCCACATTGTTCAATCCATTGTCAACAATTTTGGTTGCAATCTTAGAACTACTTATCCTTCATGTGAATCTTGATTTGGGAAGGTTGGACGATTTCTTGTAAATGCAATTTCAGAGAGATCAGCAAAATCTATTTCTTCTAAATCATCTATACATGCAAGAAATTTTGTTAATGTATATGATGGTGTACACTGCTATTTTAACAACTTATGCCTGGCTTTTACTTGTTATGCAGTGTGGTAGGAGGAGTTCTGATATTCGCAGGGCTTTACACTGTACTGTGGGGTAAAGCGAAGGATCAAAAACATACAGGGCCAACAGCGGATGGAATTAGAAATGGATCCAACAACGATGAAATCCATCAGTCTCTGTTAAAAAATGAAACATATCATCAACACCAATCTCGCTCAGAAGCGTAAACTTCTAGGTTCGCATCGTCCCGTCCGCTCCCAGAATTTGAGCCTTGACAATGATATATGTCATCCAATTTCTGGTTAAATATTGGACATTGGTAATAATAAGCATTGAAACAGTCAAAGTTGATGGAAACAGTCAGAGTTGACGGAAACAGTCAAAGTCGATGACACTGACTAACGTTGACGGCATTGAATAAGTACCGCGGATTTACTTTTTTCTAGGCCCGGTATTTCAAAATAATAAAGTTTGGGTTTGAGCTTACCTCTTTTTTGCTTATTGATGTTTGAAAAATCTTTTGTGGTGTAGAGATACTATCCCTCTCATATAACACTCAATCATGCGTCACGTTTTAGTGGGAGTTAAAAATTATTATTTCTCTAATTATTATGCCCCAAGTTTTTCATGAGTTAAAATACAATTGAAATTTTTTCAGGTTATTGTGTGAAAGAAAATGGCCGTGGCACATTTCTCAAGAAAAAATACTTAATGTACAATGATATCATATGTAAGGTTTGCAACATCAAATAGAAAGCAATTTGTATATCATTGTTCTTTATACTAATGTGGAAATAAAACCCACGCTTTTAAAATATAAGGAAATAAGCTCAATATAAAATTGATTATACGTCTAGTGTTAGAGTCAGCATGCATTGCAAGTCATGTCATTATTTTAAATGCATTAAAATTGATTCCATAGTTTTTGGAAGCCCTGTGATTTGTTAAATTTTTATGGAACACAAAATTATAATACTTACAATTAGCAAAGTCTTTTTTAAAAAAAGAAAAGAAAAGGTCAATGTGATTGTTTTAGTTCTAAAAAAAACTTTCAATAAATGTAAACATCTTTTGAGTCTAACAATTGTGACTTATTTTATGTGTAACAGTAAATAATTAATTAATTTAATGATTCATGCAACTGTTTGTAATAATAGATCTCGAACACAATGCAACATGAAACAATTCAATAATTTAATGACTTATGCAACTATCTGCACTAATAAATTTGGAACACAATAAATTAAAATGAAAATAAACTTACTAGAGGAAGATACACTCCAAATTCAAGTCAAGAAAAATACCATCACAAGATATTTATATCAATCTCCAAAGAAGAAAAATCAATCCCCTGCTCAGATGGCCCTAAAATGATCTAGTTCATTAAAGACTAAGACTTGTGTAAATGGTAAATAAACATATAAATCACATTCACGAGAGTGTGAAAATGAGTGTTTTGGATATCAAAACACCAAGACACTTACATAATCAATTAGGGAAGACCTAAAGAGAGAGTTATTGCCTTTCAATCATGAAACTGTAGAAAAATCAAATGAACTAGTAACATTTATATAAAAATTCAATTCATTTAGCAGAAAATAATATAAAATAAGTCTAAAGCAAGGTGTTTTCACCATAATGTGTAGTGGAATTGCTCTCAATGATTGGACCATCAAGGGTCTCCAAAACCAGAATGTGTAAAAACAATAAAAAAGGAAATAATTGGTGGCCTAAAAAGCATTGCTATTAACAACATAAATATTGTAGCATTGCATACCTTGCTAATAGGGTTCATCTTGAGAAATTCCAGGGTTTTATCTGTTACATCTATCTCAAAATTTGGAGCTTGATTAATTTTTACACTAACAAACTCTACAACATTGAGTGGCTTAGCTGCATTTGTATTGCCTTCCCTTGCATGTAAAATTTGCACATGATAAGAATTAGAAAAGTTAGGAAAGAAAAAGAGTATGGATTTTAAATGATCAGAATGAGGAAACTAAAATACAAGTATTATAAAACTTACAAGTTAATAATATTATCGATTATAACTACAAAATTATCACACATATATACACTTAAGTGAATGAAATTTAACTTACACAACATAAATTAATAATACAGGCAAGCTCTAAATTTGAACTATAATTGTGTCTAATTGTATTGAAAATAATAGTTATGAATTGAGTGCGGTAAGAAAACTTAAGAGATATTTATTTCACATATGTCTCAACAAACATACAACCTAAATAATTGATAGAAAATCACAATAGTTAAACTTAGAAGAGATGATGTTGATGTTTTTTTTATAACATCAACACCAATGTGGATCTTTCCTATATTAACATCATATTCAGATAAATTATTCGGTCAATATTCAACTGCTTTTTTATGCACATGTTTATATATAATCACAAATTAGTTTATTTTGTATTTTTAGGTGTTTCAAAAATACAACCATAAAATTATGATAAATTGTTGAATTTCATTAAGAATCTATGAGAAGTTATAATAAACATATATGCATGTGTCTAATATTTTATTCTTATCATTGAATAATAAAAAACTGTTAAGAGCTCATAAAAGGGAAATTTTTAAAAATAGATTCAATGGAAATTGATATCCAGGAAAGGACAACCCTTCACATATGGTGAAAGTATAGTAAGACTATTTGGATATGTTCAGTTTTGAATAAGATTGAAAAAGACATAATCTAGCATTAAAAAAAAAATCTTGATGATGCAAAATCATCTATAGAAGATTTGCTTGTTCCCTTTACAATTTCCCCTATTATGCTAAGAAAAAGGAGAACATTAAACTGCAAAGAAATCACAAATTTAAAAGTGAAATCATTCAGGTAATCCTTAAGAAACAACCTTAATGTGATAATTTGTTTGTTCACACCCCTTTCAACTCAATCAAGTAACTCATCAAGGGAAAGCCTAAAAAAATCATATGATGTTGTAGAATATTATCTACTATTGCTTTATGATTAGATTGAAGTTTGAATTGCTCCACGTGAATAGTTTTGAACTCCATTTGGCATAGTTTTTACAGATTTTCCACATGCTACTTATGCTCCTTGTTTTTATTTACCAACCATTTTACATGGAATCATAGAAAATGACATTGTCCTTAACAAAATTTCTTCACTTAAGAGCAGGGCTTGATTAATTGGTAGAGTATCCACCATATATCAACACAATGAAAAAAATAAAGCCAAAAAATGCAATTATTTTGGATCTTGTGCATACAATCGAGTTGGACAATGCAAAATAAATGTTCACTGCTCTTTGGATGGTGCTCAAAAGCATGCCATTCTGGGGACAAAGACATAAAAATATTTTAATTTCTCTGCTATAATATAGCAAGTGTGAGACTAAAAAAAAAGCCAATTACACACAATAATAGAATGGATTCAATTTTTCACTCACAATGAGTGAATGGAGAAGTTAGAGGTCTGAATAAAACTTACTCATTTACATTGAATTTATGGAAATGGATAGTATTTGATCAAGATAGTTCCCTGATAAATATATTAATAAACTACTAAAATTTTAGTAACTCATGTTATCCATATATTTTTATCTTTATGGCCTATAGTTTCTAAGGGTATAGTGATAACATGAAATATCCCAAAAAAAATTCAGATCGAGGAAAGATCCAAAAAATTATCAGAATTGGTAATAATTTCTTTGGCCATGTTAAATATATTAAATAAATAAAATGATTGATTCTTTGGATATGTGTAGCTAATTTTCATTATTGATTTTTTAGTAGTTTGCACTTATAATTTGTCATGTTACAATGTAAAGCTACAAAAACTTGAAAGAGGTACCATGTTTAGTTTTAAGGTTTGAACACCATTCTAGTTAATCAATGTCTAGATGGACATTAGCTTATAGAAGTGCAGGGAAGGGTAGAAATAAATTCACTATGGATTGAATTATTCATGTCGTTGCTAAATAAATAGTATGTTTTCCTATCAAGAGTCAACTCTATATTTTGGATTTTGTTAGCCACATTATTTAGAACAACACCAAAATTAGTTAGCTTATGTTTTCCTATCAAGAGTCAACTCTGGATTTTGGATTTTGTTAGCCACATTATTTAGAACAACACCAAAATGAGTCATACTGATTATACAAAATAAGAACCATATGATTAAATCTATATATGGCATCTAGATCCATGATAATAATAAAGGAAAATGAAAATCACTATATACTTTCCATGTATGAAGCCAGAGGATCAGATCTAAGAAATACTATCTATTAGATGTCCTACATATTCATTAAATTAAAATTGTCAACAACATTCTTGAGATTAAATTTTTTTAGACACAATGACCATAAAAAACACATAAATCCATTTTTTAATCATTAAATGCTATATTATCACATACATTTATAAAAAAAAACCTTAAAAATATATAAAATTCATAAAAACTAATTTTCAAATGGGGGTTCACATGCAAAGTGACCATACTTATGACAATAATAACACTGAATATTACTTTTATCATACCTTTGATTTGAAGTAGTACTCTTTTTTTGATCTTAAAAATTTGATTGGGAGTTGCTGTCTCCTTCCTATTGTTTGAGCTTGATCTAACATAGTAGCTCCATCCTCTTCCTCTACCTCTATTTTCTCTTCCTCTCCCCTGCCTCTAAAATTGGCCTGAGCTTTGAAGGCTTGTTCTAGGAAAGAAGATCTAGATTTGTTCAACTAGTGCTCATGGGTTTGAAGAGAACCCATCAATTCATCAATTGTCATCCTTAAGAGGTCTTTAGCCTCCTAAATAGCTATGACAATTGGATCATATCTCATAGGTAAACTCCTAAGGATCTTTTCAACAATCCTTTTATCATCTATTATTTCACTATTTACTCTTAACTGATTTGTCAAGTTAGAGATCCTAATATGAAACTCAAAAATAGACTTGTTTTCATTCATTTGCAATGTTTCAAATTCTTTTCTAAGTATTTGGAGTTTCACTAACCGTACCTTATCTATGCCTTGGTAGGAATTTTGGGGGATCTCCCATGCTTCCTTTGTGTAATTTGCTGCTGCAATTCTCGAATATATGGCTTTTGCCATTGCCGTCTCTATCAAATTTAGTGGTTTTGCATCCTTCCTCTGATTCTCTTTCAACTGAGTCTTCTGGGCATTTGTCAATGCGTTGTATGCTACTGGGTCGGTCACATCTGTGAAACCTGTGATCACACACTCCCATAGATCGTTTGCCACCAAAATTGTCTTCATTTTCTTTGCCCAAACATCATAATTTTGTCTGCCAAATGTAGGCGGACGCTGCCAACTCTTACCTTCGAATCCAGCCATCCTATGGATTTAGAACGCTTCTCTAAATCAACAAATCTCACTGGTGATTATGCTTTTCAGCTGCACCTTTCTTCCAATGGCGAATTGAATTTGGACATCTAGGCGAACTGGCTTGTGAGTAGAACAATGAGAATGGAGCTTCTCCAACTTCTTTCACCTCATACACTCCAGCCAAACAACTTCTGCTATATTTCCTCCGACTTCCCACAATATCTATTGCATTCGTGCCCAAACGATCAGTTATTCAACAGTCTTCTGCGCTGTCTCCATGATGCAGTCGAGAGATATGCTTTGGCAATGGCTGAGTGATGGGGCGTTGGACTTGATCACAAATTGACAGCGGATTTTTCCTCACTGGTTGTGTTTTGTTTGGCAGCAGCTTGTTGCTGCTCTTTCTAGTGACTGATCCGTCCACGATCGCCTAATCAGATTTGCCCTCTTTGCCACAATCTACAGCCTGTCAACACGTTCATGCTTTAGCAGCGATCTCCCACGATCCGCTTTGACATTCAACGATCTTGTGTGTTTTTTTTTTTTTTTTGGACAGCAGCTGCACTTCTCACCTACAATCTATTTGACTGCTCTTTATCACGATCTATGCGTTGCTTCAAGGCTCTACTTGCTGCAGCGATCTCCTATGCCGACTGCAGCGAATATCTCCTCCGATTTGGCTCTGAAACCAAACTGAGAGCTAGACTATTAGATCACACAAAACACAGTGCTCCTGCACCAGTTGCGGACACCAAAACAGCTACTTCTGTGTCCTGATTGATGATCAAATGCTTACATGATGCCTTTTTATGAAGAGGACTTATATAAATTACAATGAAACCGATTTCCTATTCTTAGACATATTCTAAAGGGTTATAAGCAAAAACAATTGTTGAACCAAAAAAAACAAAGCGAAATAGATTACTAAAAATAGTTACCGGAGAATTTACAAATTCCAACAAGTATTATGTTATTTGCCTAAGAAATCAACAAAATAATTCTTACTGCTTTTGATATGTTCAACCTCAAAAGAGAAATTTATCCAGCCAACTTCCTTAGTGACGCTCATGTTAACATTGTAATGTTGCAGTTAGTCTGCATCTGCAATTTTACCCTTCGATAGTTTCGGCTATTTGGAGGTCATATACCAAAAAAGGTAAGATAAATTAAAACAACACGAAATACATAATGTATTGACACTGACGCTTCATAGGTGTTCAAGGAAAATATCATAAGTTACGATGCTCGATTCTCAAAACCATTGCCAATGCAAAACAATAACTAGCTTGGACTGAAAGTAATCCTTTGTAAGAGGTTTCTGAAGTTATTTGACACTAGGACATATGATCTCCCAGATATTATACAAGGCTTAGCATTAAAAATCTTTGATATTATAGTTCCATCAGTTGTCATCTCTTTCGTTATTTTCTTGTTCTTTAGAACATTGCACTTTCATATTATTTATCATTTAATAATTTGATTATGCATATAACTCTCTTAGATAGTTTAATTAGGTTGTCCACTAAGTCTCTTCCAGGCCCTGATCAATGGGTTTAGTGTGAGCTCTGATAAATATATCACTCAATAGTGTCAATTAGTGTACACCATCAATAATTTTCATAATACAATCCATTGCGACATCAATCCATTCAAACTATGTGATGTTTTACTTAGTCAACCATATCTCTATCATTGACATGCAATATATGAGGTAAATCCTAGAAATATTGTCATAGATGTTAGTGATATGAGATACCACATATTGGAAGTAGTTCTATAACTATGACTCATTAGCCCCAAACAATGTAAGGAGATAGTTAGATCTAGTAAAAAGTTAGTGCTTTTGATGGGAAGATCTCAAATCAAGAAAGTCCTTATAGCACCAACTTTGTTGTAGATCCTCCACCATCAAAGCTAAAAGCAATAGAGTTGTAGGTCAGGTTTGAATAATATAAGGAAATATTTTAGCTCTGAAAGGAAGTGTCTACACACTTCCAGTGAAGCATAATATTGATCTAATCCATAGACTACCACTACCTAATGCTTATTTTTACCATATATAATGTATGCACAATGAATAAATCAAGTGACACACCCATGAACTAGTGGATAAGGGACATTTAGGGCCCAAATCATTACCATGCAACAAAACAATTTTTATTGCACCAAAGGAATATGACACATCGAGGCTGTGCATTAATTACTAAGCACTCGACAAGATCTTAATGAAAAAATGTTATCCTCTTCCAAAGGTTGAAGATCTTTTGGGCAACTCCATGGTGAAAAATTCTTTAGTCAAATTGATCTTAAGTCTGAGTATCATTAGATTCCTCTTGATCCTAAAGATGTATGGAAAATAAGCTTAGATGCCAAAGAGGGTTTGTTTGAACGATTAGTCATGCATTCGAGTTTGACTAACCCACCATCTACATTATTTTATATAATGAATGATATCCTAAGATCATTCATTACTTCATTTTTCATAGTCTACCTTAATGACATCATGAGATCATCAAAACATGGGATGAATATTTGTGTCATATATAACAAGCACTTGACATTTTGTGGAAACACAAGCTGTATGCAAACATGGATAAATGTTCATTTTACATGATATAAATATAGTATCTTTTATATATTTTATATTCATAAGGAGTGCATGTGGACCCAATCAAGGTTCAAGTCATTGAGGAATGGCCACAGCCAAAGAAACTCACATATCTTCACAACTTCCTAGGATTAGAAAATATCTAAAGGAGATTTGTACTTGGTTTTTCTCATGTGACTTGGATTCTAAACCAAGTTACCTAAGGTGGATCTAAGGATAATTCAACTTGAATTCCATATAATATAAATCATTCAAAGAATTGAAACACAAACTCTGTTTTGTAATAGTACTTCCTTTACCCAACCTTAAAGTACCATTTGAGCTTGAGATAGATACCTTTGAATTTGAACTATGGTTAGTCCTCACTCAACATGATCATCTAGTTTCTTACAATAATAAAATGTTCATCACATTATTAAGGAACTACTTGACATATGGTCACAAGATTTATGCTTTTGTTCAAGCATGATCATGTAAGCATTGGAAGCATTATATCTAATTCAAGGAGACTATGATCCACACAAATAAAATGTAGTTTTAGTAATTGTAGAATAATATAAATTTTCATCAAGAGTGACATAAAAAATTATCTTTTGTCTCCAACAATTCCATCTGAACATCAACAATAATAAGGGGAGTGTCAATCTAGTGGCAGATTATCCAAACCTCCCATCAGTTCAAACTCTCATTTTTGTACTTGATGCATGTGGACATGAAGTAAATCCATGGTCATAATTGTATGCATATGACATGAATTTTTAAGATATATATAATAATTTACTCTATAGTTTTTCAATTCCAAATTTATACTTGTAGGATGGACTTCTATATCATCTTGGGAACTTGTGCATTCCAATGAGGCATAGAGAAAAAAATAATATGGGAGGCTCATTTCAAGAAATTTTCAAGACATTTTGGAGTTTAAAATACTCTTTCACTATTACTAAATTACTTCTTCTATCCATATCTTAGGTGTGATGTATCCAATTATATCAATTCTTGTACCCCATATGCAACTACCAAGCTAGTAAATAAGAATCAAGGAGTTTACACACCTCTATTGATTCTAATGAGTTCATGATAATTTATTTCCATGGAATTTCTCTTATGATACCCTACTACCAAGAATGGTAATGTTTATGTTTATGTAGTAATTGATATATTCTCGAAGATGGAAATTATCACACCCTATAAGATATAAATATCAACTCTAGAAATAACTCAATTTTACTTTCAACTTATCTAGATCCACTTTAGAATCATAGAAACTATAAATTTTGATTAAAAAACAATGTATTTGAGTCATTTATGGAAATCACATTGGTTTATGGTAGACATAAAGATAAAAAAATCAATTTCCTTACATCCACAGAGTAATGGATAGTTTAGATGATATTTTGTGATTATTTATTGCCTCAGTCTTATACACATGACAAACTCAAACCTTGGTTGTTCCTCTTAATTCTACACATTCCTTGCTTCAATGAGCCATGCATCTACTCTATCTTGTGCCAATTAACATATATATTAGTCCAACCAACCTAAGATCAATGTCACAGACATTTCATCTTACATAGAATGCTTGAAATATACTTATATTACACCTCTACAAATCCTGATACTATACATATTTTGATATGCCTTGGACACTAATGTCTAGGATAGATGGTAGTGTCGACATTATTATCATGCCCTGACGTGAGTGTCGAATGCCCTAAAGTCCTCCAATTTGTAAATTAAATGTATCATAATGGTCGGTTTAAGTGTTTTGATGTAACTTATCTCCTGATAAGATTTATATAAATATAATAGCAACCCTCAATCATTCCTCACCTACCAATCAGACCAAAAAGATCACCAAAGAAGCATTCAAGTTAACAAAAGTTTCCTATTATACCTTATTCTAATATCAATCAAAAGAATAAAATAGCTACAAGTATGAAGTAATAAAGTATCATTGATAAGGTCTTACTTTCAAAGTTACAAGTTAGGTCACTATTGTGCTTGTTTTACACAAATTACATGGTTCACAAACAATCCAAAACATAGTAGATAACTACACGAGTTTGAGTCCCTCCTTTGGAGTATTGTCTATGTAGGTAGTGCCCTTTGATATTAGGGTCATTATGGGTTAGTTCGACACCGTGTGCCCACTAACCCATTTTTTTATAGGGTCATATTGAAGATGAAAAGCTAGGGTTTTGCCATTTCACTAGGAGAGATAGTTCATGAGCTAGATATAAGTCCACCAAAGTGAAGGTGAAGCCAAACCCAGAAGCATCTAGGTGATCTGATCCTGTTTACATATATATTATATATAAGATAGTAACATCTTACTCAGATACTAACATAAACATAATCGTCCTAGGCTAATGCAACTATCTAAAAAGCTAGAGGCACCAGATCTAAAATTTGATGAATGTTCTAGAAATGCACCAGTTTCCAGTTGATTTCTTCTTGTACCATATTCAGATATGCTTTAGCATCATAACTAGATAATTTATTTATTGTATGTCATTATTATATCTAACATAGTTGTACTCTACATTAATAACCTATCTTAGTTTAATAAATTCAACATATGGTACATCTGAGTTTAGCACTTTAATTTCCCTGATATTGATCTAATATTCACCTTTGTGACCTATCATTTCTACATCCTTAACCTTATCTACCCAAATAAGGATCCTAATACAAATTAGGGTTAAAAATTTGGTGAACTTGATCTTTGAACATCAAACCCGAAGCTAGTTAGGGTTTTCTTATTTCTTTTCTTGTTGGTAATCCCTGATTAATAAATCTTGTAATCATGTTTGTTATGTACATATCTATAAATTATTTCATAGTTTAATACCTAATAGTTGTTATGGTTTTCTACATTTATACTCTTGTTAAAATTATTAAACCAGTTTGTGCACATAATGAGAGAGTGTTAAAACAAATATAACATTTCATATCTCTTCAAAAGTCCCCTTACAATGTTATAGAGCCAGTATCTAGGTGCTAACATGAATGATCTCATACATTTTTTCTACCAAGGCCTTATTTAAGTAATAGTTACCATCTCACACCCATTATTTGCCATAGATTATATTGGATTATAGGGTCCCTATTGTTACTACTCGAAGAGGTAAGGTTGTTGAACCTGCACAACCACCTGTAAATATACATCAGGTGCCTCCTATGCCTAAACTGTGAAAAAATCTAAGAGGTATGACCTTGTTTACCAATTGAGTAATACACATGCTAAAATTTCAATACTTGAGCTCCTAAAACAATCTAATGTTTATAAGGACATCCTACATTAGACATTGCATGAAACTAGAGTTTCAATTAATATTGAACCTACTTATTTTGTAGATATAAGAAAATATCTCAAGAATAATGCCAAACTTATTACCTTTGATCCAACTGACTTACCATCCAAAGATATTATTGATCAATAGTTAACTTTTTTCATACAAATAACAATACAAAATAAGGACATCAAAAGGGTACTCATTGATAATAAATTAGGCCTAAACATTTGTAGTATCATTTTTTTAACCACCATAGGCATTAGTACCAATCTGATTCAAAAATTGATTATGCATATCCAAGGGTTCAATAATTCACATAGTCCTTTAGTTGGTCAAATTACATTGGATATGACATTAGGACCAAAAATTGTTTCAAAATGACTACATTGTTTAGGTGGTACCACTGTAAGAATGCCTTCAATTTCAGATTGTATCATTTTACAAAATTTGAAAGGTTCATCATCGACTAGAATTGTTAATAAATTCCCATCATGTATGAATTATAGACATATTTGAATTGTATATGGGATAAATTCCATTAAATTTATCCAAGGTGTACCCAAAATTAAATTATAATTCAATGATTGAGATATTACCTGATATAAACATACACACATTGGATCTTCCATCTTCAAATACAAATAAGGTACCACATATTGAGGTGCACATAGATGCACATCAAGAACAAAAACCATTACCAAAGGACCCATTAAAATCACAAAAAACTCCTTCATTGAAGCTTCCATTATTGGTCAATACTGAGTATAATGATGGTTATGTTTCTGATTAATATGATAGTGATGATGATACCATTCATGATATATGAGAAAATGTGTGGACTAAAATTCAATCCACTTGACCACCTTTCACTTAACTTGTTTTTACCCATAGGTCTTGCTACATATAGGATAAATCCACTCATAAAAGAAACAACACTTAATCCAGAAGAAACAACACTTAATCCAGATAAGGGGAGCACAACCAAACTAGATGAGCATGTAAATGTTTTACTCAATTCACCCCTCTTGGTTAAAAACATTGATCCAAACTTAGAAAGGTCAAATGAAAATATACCATGTGAACAATGTGGATTCTTCTCCATAAGCTTCACAACCTAAAAAAAGGCAAAATACTTTCTATTTTTTGATTGAGAACTACATTTCAAAATGATCAACGCATGAAGAGTTGACTATTATTGTTAATATTGATGGGATATATTTTTTCCATCTAAAGTTTGATACAAACAAGTGAGATATAGCTTGTGGGAGATACATTCCTTGAACAATTAGGACATACTACGGATGAGATCATATACTCTCTATTAATGCCACAATACCATAGATACATTTAGTTACCTTTTAATTTTAGTACAGGTGTGGTGACTACAACCGTATGGATACTAGACCACTCCCACTATTTGAAATTAAAGCTTGGACAAGATTGGCTAGTTGAATGGTAAGCCAAGTTGGATACTAAAAATATGTGTGTTACATTTCATAATATGGACATAAATATTTGTATACCACATTATGGATATTATTATCTACAAACACCATTAGCTTTAGAAAATACACTGGATAAGTATATTGAAGAAGATGTAATCCATCATTATAAACAACACTTGACAATTTTGACAAATGGTCCCACACCTTTTGACGATGAGGTCTTTCTTGATTATAACTTTTAAATCATCTAAAACTATTCAAAACTACTAAAAAAATCAAAACATTCAAAAATACAAAAACATTTTTGGCACCTACATGTTCTACTGGCTCCTTGGCATCTATGTGTTAGTTCCTTGTTGAAGGCTAGAATATCAATCACTCCTACATGCATATATATAGGCATACAAAGATACATGATACACTTATGGATATTAGTATTTCCCTCTACTCATGTCACTAAGATTTTGGGGGCATCCATCTTCTATGATCTTGATACACACAGGTTATATGATTCAATGATCAATTATCATGTTTGATTTCACATATGTACTTACACATGCCTATTATCCATTATTGTATATTACATTGGTTACTTCACATGATATACACTTGACATTTTTTGATAGCACATTTAATCCATGGGCCACTATGACATGTTTATTCTAGTTTCTTATTCTTTTCCTTCATACACTTCCTTGAGTGTTTTGCCTTGATATTGTCTTACTTGTTTGAGCATTTGAATATGCTCTGTGTAAGTAGCCCCTATGCCTATGTTTTCCTTCTTGGAAATTTGAATATGTCATTGATTTTTGTATGGAAATTTTAATATGTCATTAATTACTTTTAGGACATTTGACTAAGTCATGATCATTCAATTTTATGGCATTTGAACATGCCTCTTATTTGTGGTCTCTTTGGATCATTGATTTTAACTTACTTTTGAGTGTTCTTGTGTGTGTGTTTGTTTTCTTGTTGAGATTGTATTTTTACTATCCAGACCTTTCCATGATCTTTATCATGTGTTTTAAGCCTAAATATGATCACATTGGTTCTATTTACTTCAATCATATAATTACTTAGACATACTTCCTTCTATATGCTACATAGTTACATTCATAGATTTTATATTTGTCTTACCATTTTGAGGTGAAGAAAATTATAGGTCATATTTTTACCTCACCATAAAGGGAGGGTGGGGGGAATATTAGTGGAGGAAATCTTTGGAAACATGTTCTCCACATTTATTCAATATTTGATAGTTATACCAGTTTGTAGATTTAGTGGAGGCATGTCATATGGACATGGACTCCACATATTCAGAAAAAAAAGATTCAGTGGGGGCATATTTTGGAAGAATGTTCTTCACACTCATTAAGTATGGTACTTATATCAATTCATAGATTCATTTGGGTCATGCTTTGGAATCATTGTCTACACACATACTTAGTATTCAACATATTTAGTTTACAGTGGGGGCATGTTTGGAAACATATCCTCCACATCGGTACTTATACCGATTTATAAATTCATTGGGTTAATGTCATATGGACATGGATTAAAATTGTCATAGTTTCTAGATTATAGTGGGACACATGCTTTGGAAGCATGTTATCCATATTTATTCAGTATTTGGTGCTTATACTAGTTTTCAGATTCAGTGGTGGTATGTCATATGGGCATGGCTTCCACACATTCACAATTTTTAGATTAAGTGGGGGCATGATTTGGAAGTATGTTCTTCATATTTATTCAATATGGTACTTATATCAATTCATATATTCAATGGGTGCATGCCTTATAAACATTTTTTCCACACCTACTCAATATTTATTGTCTCTAATTTATAGTGGGGGAATTTTCAGAAACATGTCCTCCACATTGGTACTTATATCAATTTCATATTCATCCATATATAGTGTGGGAATGTTTTGGAAGCATGTCCTCCACACTTACACAAGTATCTGAATCTGCTAAAGCACATAATTATATGATTCTCATTCACAAATATGGTAAAATTAAATACATGGTACCATTGTTATACACGTTTTAAACATGAGACATATCTAAGGTGCATATGTTATGAAACATGTGCCCAATATTAAAAAATCCAAATCAATTTCATATTTCAAATCTATTATATGTACTGATACCCAACAAAATTTTACAAACTTTAGTGAGCCAATACACTAAAGTAGTTGGCTCACCTTTTGGTATGGTTGAGGTGATTAAAACACTTAATCTTACCAAGTTTTCATTTTTTAATTGATCATGCAAACTCACCAAGTTATAAGTATCATTAGGTTGCATAACTAAGATAATCTCAACTATCAGGTAACAACTCAGTTTTGCTCCAAAGTTGGGGGCTTGTGCCTTCCAATATATATTTCTCTCTATCTCCTTGGATATATGAAATTTAAATATTTATCTATATTTTATTTGAATCTTAGTTTTAGAGCCTTATAATAATATATATTTTTCAAAATAACTTTCCAATAGGCAATCTAGTCACATTGACATAATTGTGTACTCCTAAATCTTGCTTTTTCAATTTTGATATATTTTAATGTACTTTTAATCTAGATTATATGCATTGATTTTACATTGTAAAATGCTCTTGGTTTTAGATTAGTCACTAAAAAATCATTCAAATCCAACTCAAGTAAAAATAAAGTGTGCATACACACTTAGGTACTTATTCCTTTCATTTAATTAACAATTTCCTTACTAGATTAAAGGGTGGGGGGGAAATGTAGATGGTATTTTTTTTAATTATATATCACCTTAGTCTTGTACAACTGGAAAAATAATACCTTGGCTATTATTCATAGTTATACATGTCTTGCTTCTACAAGCCTCGCATTTTCTCTATCTTATGCCCCTTGTCCTATCTCTTAATTTGAATAGCCTTATATTAATGACATAGACATCATATCTTGCCCAAAATGCTTAAAATGTACTTATTTTACACATTTGCATGTTTTGATCCTCTACCTATTTTGTTACTCCCTAAATACTAACATCTAGGACAAATAGTAAAATCAATGTTACTATCCAGGATCGACACAAATGTCCAATGCCCTAAAGTCATCCGATTTGCAAATAGAACATATCCTAATGGTTAGCCTAAGTTCTTTAATGCACATTGTCTCCATATAGGATTGGTATAATTAAAATATCAAGCCTCATTTATTCCTCACCAAGAAATAATATCAAAGAGAATATTCAAGAAGCACTCAAGTTACCAAAATCTTTCCTATTCCACCCATTTTTTATATTAGTCAAAGGATTAGCCTAGATATATGTTTGAATTACTAAAGGAGTAGTCATAAGGTCTCATTTTTCAAGTTATAAGATAGGTCACTATTGTACGTACTTTACATAGAATCCAAAATGTAAGGGAGAACTACATGAGACATAGGTCATCATCTAGAGTATTCAACATGTAGGTAACACCCTTTGGTAGTGTAGTCATTGTAAGTTAGGTTGAAACCATGTTCCCACTAACCCATTTTTATCCAAGGTCACATTGAAGATGGAAAGCTAGGTTTTTTATATTTCAGCAGGAGAAACATCATGTTATCCCCTAATACACACAAATACCATTTTAAAATATTTCAAATAGGGAATAAATATTGATTGAGCATGTTGCTAAATTATTTTGAGATAGAAGACCATGATACATAAGTCTGAGGAATTTTTAATACAAATAAGCTTATCTAATGCTTGATAAATTCATTTGGTTGTCTCATGTTGGAGTTGTTTTATTAAACATAATCTAAAAGTTTTTATTTGTTTGTACTGCATTCTCAAGAATAAAATAATCAAATATATGCCTAAGCTTCATTATATTTTTTACTATTCTCCTTTTATTTCCTTTATATGCTTACATACATGGTCTTAATTATGATTTTATAATGATAATAGAGTAGATGTGTTGTTGTGTTTAGTAGGTGGTTGTCCTTTTTCACATTAAATATAATGTTCCAAACATAGGTGTTTACCAAACAATCCCAAAGCCCATCCTTGACAAACAATAACATTACACTCACCCGAGCATCAAGCTTAAAGGAATAAGTCATCCTGCTAACCTAGAGGTGACATCATTATATACATATGTAAGGAAGATCCCATGAAAGCAGAGTAGTGAGATATTTCCACTTGTCATTATCTCACTAGAACGATGACCCATAAGCCCATGAACAACATATAAATCTCAAATTTTTAGTGTAGTGAGATATTACTACTTGTAATCATTATACTATCCTGATGAGCCAGAGGCCATGCACAATGTACAAAACTTAACTTCTCAATGGAGCAATGAGATCTTTCTACTTGTCATCATCCCTCTACCGAATGACCATGAGTCCTATTCATACTATATGAATATCAAATTCTTAGTGGATTAGTGAGATATTACTACTTGTCAACATCCCACTATCTTGGTGGCCCAATAATAACATCAACCAAATTTTTTGTACAAAAGATCCTAGGAAAGAGAAGTAACATACATCATCCATGTGTCATCATATCATCATCACATGGCCTAAAAGAGCAAAGGAAAAATAGATTACATCTCTTCCACATACAAAACAATGGTAGAGAGACACAAGTTTTTGGTAGACACATAAGCAAATAATAAATACACCAATTTCAAGTTCAGAAGAGTGGGAAAAGGACATATGTCATATTACAATGACTAAGCATATACGAACTCGTAAAAAGGGCCACATAGCATTAGAATGCCATTAAAGTTGGTTTTATAAAGTTCAAATGAAAGACTAAAGAGAGAAATATGTTGTTTCACTTAATTAGCACAAACTAGAAAATTAATGCATTTAATTTATATATCCAACATAACCAATACAACATATTTTGAATTGACACTTTTAGTCTAGTTAAAGTACCACCAACTTATCTAGAGCATTGTGACCTCAAATCCCAAGTGCATAATGCAAATTAAAAACTCCATTAAGACCAATAATTTATGATCTTTTCAAAAAGATAGTATTTTAAAAGAATCACCAATGGCTTCTTCATCTCGCATCCTGATTCCATTTGCATACTCCATTACACGTGTAGAGAAATTCACAAATACAAAATTTGATTCAGTAACTTTGAATCATAAATTCAAACAATATTCACATACTTGGGACAAATTCAAATTAGTCAAGCCATACAAAGCAGAGGATCAACTTTCCCTTTTCACATAGAGATATACTAATGAATTGCTAGTAATTAAGGCAGTTGGTATCCATAATGTAGTAACAAAACTAGAGGTAATGCTAGGTCATCAAATTATTATATTAGTTATTCTTTAATGTCAAGGTTATAAAAAAAAATTACATTTTAGATGAAGCAAAACACTAGTAGCATACATTAGTGGGAATTCCTTCAAAAAATATTACAAGCTTCCCATGATAGACATGACATTCAGACAAGAGATGGTGAACGTGTGGCTTTGGGGAAATAACATCATTAGCAAGTTATAGGAATGGGTTGGTAACCTAAGTAACTTTCAACTACAAGTTGCTATATCTGATATTCCCATCATCACCTTTAGGGCAGGAGTCTTAAATCACCATGGCCTTGCTAAATATATATTTGGTCTCCCAACCTTTACTTATATCAATGAGGTATGGGTTCCATTGTTAGATATAATTCTAACTTATAAAAAAAATATATCCCTAGGATAAATTATTAGTTTAAATATGATTTTGAATCTCCCCAATCTCATGAATTTTTTATATAATAAATTTTATATGATTTCATATGCAGTGGATGTAATAATTGTAATTGTACATGCATCTCATGATTGGCCTTGGAAACCATACGATGAGTACCATTAGAGTAGAGCATGTGACAAGTTCAACATTCATCATATTCATAGGTTTAGGAATAATATAAAGTGGGTAATTGAGACCTTTTATCCCATAGTGTATCAAACCATCTATGGGAAGAACATGCCCATGATTGTAGATCATATAAAGAAGACTATCAGAAAGATAGGTGGCTATTGGCTATATCCCAAACATATTATGATCAATATTGAGGGTATAATGGCATACTCTTTAATCCTCCCAAGGATTGTGTCAGATAAGGTGGTCAAGCAATAAATTACTACCCAATTAGGTAATGGCATTGACGTTGATATATAAATAAGGTAAAGAAAGGAATGATCCATCCCACCTCCTCAACATTAGCCAAATGTAGTGTGAAAGGTGGGAATACCTATGAATTGTTAGGAAAATCAAGACTCATTATGAGTTAAAATAGTTACCTTTTAGGCATTAGGATCCTAAAGGGAATGTTAGAGGATACCTCATGAAATATGAAAAAAAGGTGAGAATTAATTATGGACATCAATCGTATGAGCATGACAACATATTCATCAATGTTGAAGATGACTCTTAGGTGTCCATTGGGATGTAAAAAGATAATATGTCTATGATAATAGTGAAAAAGATCCAATATGATCCCACCATTATCAAAGAGGATGTCAAGAGGATTATAAAGTAGTAGTGGATTTCTAAACCCATCCATGAACCTCTCCTCAGGCAAAAGAGGTAAAACAAGGAGAATTTGGCCCACCTTACACAACTCATAGTGAAGAAATAATTGGGAGTCCTTCTATTTCTTAGGTGTATACAACTATTGTGGATTATCCAAAACATAGAGTTGAGGAGGAAAAGCATGCAAGTCCTAGGGAAGAAACTCATGTATTCCCTATGTCTCTCCTACTTCCACTAACTATTGTACAGTGAGTAAATTTTCCCACTTTCTTGTCTTGGGTTCTTGTTATTTCCTCTCCTTTGATGCCCTTAAAAATAATTCCATATTATACTAGGAATACTCCATCACCACCTATCATTCCATGAATGATGCATACCATTCCCATTCTAACATCACCTACTACCACTTCTATATCTCCATTTTCTGTTTCATTTTTGACAAGGCTAGCATCTACATTTTCTAAAAAAATCTTGACCTATGTAATAAATCCTAATAACCCACCTATTTTTCCACAAAAGGTGGAAGTGAATGAAGTACCTACATAAACCTCTAAAGAGAGGGGATATAAAAGGAAAGGATCAAGGATAACATACCATATTAAGGATTACGATAGTGAATAATAATAAAGAAGGATGGATGATGAATCAAAGTGGATCTCTAGGATATAAACTAAGGCCTCTTTTTCTGTAAGCGATATAACTCAATCTCACCTAGATGGTGAGTGCCTCTCTAAAAATATCAATCAATCAGGGGGAATATAATTAATGGCTCAAGTTGGATAAGTCAGTAGGTAAGATTGTAGCTCAGTTGCTACCAAATCATTACCACTTAAATAAGGATATGCAAGTAGAGAGGCATGTAGTCACAAATATAGACTACATTTTAGAAGCCACACCCATGTACACCACCAATGTCTCCACCTCAAGTAATCGTAGTAACTAGCAATCCTATTACTCCTCTCAGGATTGTAAGTTCTAACATTTCACATTATTTCACTATTGTGCCAATTTATATAATTATTTATATTCTAACCAATGTTTTATATTCTTTGTTTTCATTAAGCTTAATAACCTAGCCTTAGGCTATTATTGCATCATCAATATTTCCCATTTCACAAACCATAGCTTGACCTACTATTATAAAAATAATTCCTATAAAAAAATGAATGGTGGGGTCACATATACTTCTATTACCAACTATTTGAAAAATGTTTTGAGTACCTCATTGACTTCTTTTATTGGTGGAACTAGCCCCCAAACCCATTAGCCTAACACTAGAGCTCATTTTGAAAACTTAGTTTTTACTTCCATTTTTGCCAAAAAGGCCACTTCCCTTAGGATGACCTCCTCGATAAGGACTCCAATTGGTGAATATCCCCTATTAGATTCCCTGGTGGTTTTTATCACCAAAAAGGCTAGAAAGGATACATTTATCATTGATACGCTAGTTTATAAGTATGTTATTAGCTGGAGGAAGGTTATTCCTCCTTTTCTTGCAACATGGACATCATCTCCTAAAGCTATGATGCCTCCTCTACCACCCCCTTTATTTAATCAATGATTTAGGCTAGCACAAGCATCCTAGCTAGTGCAACTTATTACACAAATATAATAACAAGTTTCCCTTAATGTCCCCTTATAGATCATGTAACTATAGTAAGAGGAAGAGATGGGTAGGCAAGATCTGGTCATCCATGAGTAATCCAAAGTCAAGATCAACTTAGATAGGAAAACAAGCACCTTGATAAATGTCAAAGGAAATAATGTGGTTTTTGAGCGTCAGTAAGTGTAGCTAAAATAGAGAGAAGACATCTTCTCTTTAACCAAAATAAGGAAGATAAATCCTATAGACCTTGACAAGATCAAATAAGATCCTTATAGTTTTGTGGCTATGACATGAGGAGTTATTAATGGAATTTACAAGTGTTTTGACTACGCTATCTAAAGGCATCCATAGATAAGCACAATTTAGGATCCCAAGGAGATTGGTGATTATTTTCAATGGGTATCCAAGAAGTTAATTGATGTAATTATCATAATAAGAGCTATGAGATCCACTTTCAACCTAAGTGGTGAGCTGTTCTCCAATTATTTAATAAAAGGAAATACACTAATGGCAAGTTGAATTTTATTAGCCATGCAACTAGAAATAGGGCTTATACCCACTTGAATTCAATAAATTCTACTGAAGCAATGTGGGCCCGCATTTACATTAGTTTAAAAAGAGATAACATATAGGAATGGCATTTGGAAATGTGGACCTTGGTGCAATAATTTGAAAATAAATAAGGAGTGACCTCTAATTTAATTTAATTGAGGGTAATTCAGGTAATAACTCCATGGGGGTAATTGGTGCTAAGGCCCATTTTTTAGAATCTCTTACGAGAAACATTTGATAGTTTTAGACAATATATTGAAGGCACGGTCTATAATATCATATATGAAATATGAAATTGGTAAATTTTTTAAGGGACAAGACCATTTGGACCAAATCACTATATGTCAAGGTTAAGGTTACATTGAACATTCACAAAAAGATAATGGACAAGCTTCCTCACTTATTCAAGAAAGCATTGCTCAATTTTGAGACTATAAAAGATGACTTTCAAGAAAGTCATGCTTTTAATATCTAGAAGGAGACAACAAAGAATGAAACCATGATGATATAATTGTCTTTATCTCCTACATAGATCTCTTTGCTTCCAAGATACACATTGGTACACACATAGAATGGGCCCACCTATGTCCCATTTCTAACTGAAACATAGAGTTCACTTCTAATGCTAGTGTCTATTTCACCCACAACATTGATTTCCAATTTTATTACTTTCACATCACCATCCACATCAGTGGGTTCATAATCATAGTTTTTCTAGTGGTGCCACATTAGCACCAACTAATTATAAATATGTGTTTGCATGTTCCAACTGTATTGGAATTTTTTTCCCTATCTTAAGCGGGGTTGCTTGTATATATTTAATTTCTAGACAAAGAATTCTATTTTAGGATTCAATATGGCACATGCACCTTTTTTGTGAAATTGGATGTAAGTCCTATTTTTGGATGTATGTATTTAGACAATGCATGAAGAGATGAGGCCTTCCCCATCCCAAACTTATATATACTTGTAATCTCCCAATCCCAAAGAGAGGAGAGTTTTGACTATTGGGATTAACAGGAAATTTTGAGAAGTTTTACTTGAATTAGTATTAATGTGAAAATTTTGATTCTTCTCCAATTATGTGGATTGTATTAGATGTTTCATCATTCTTGTATCTTAGTTATTTATTGGTGTATGAGTTTTATTTTAATACTTTTATTCATTTTAAGTTATAGATGATTTGAATGCCTTTTTCATGTTAATTATAATCCCATAGTAGATGTGCAATATAAATCTGACAAATGTGGCAACCTTTAATTTTGTATGTTTAAGTTTATTGTGTTTTATTTCTCTTTAACTCCCAAATGTGTTTGAGTGTTCATGTGTTACAATAGATAGTATCAAATATCGATCTTTATTATTTATTTTACCTTAGTTCAAGTGATAGTATTGAAAGGTTTTCATCTTGTGTGGTCCACAACCCTATTTTCTTCTCTTCCTTTCTCTCATTTTTTGAGTTTATATAATAATCCTGACCACATTAGTGAAAGTCATCATCCTTCCATCCACTATAATTATATTTAGGTTCATCCATAGCCAACTCATTTATGGTAGATAATTTGTGTCTCTCACCTTTATTCCATCAATATGCTGTTATATAACTAAATACCTTATGACTCATGCCTTGGAGTGAAATATATCACCAATACTAAAATTTTAGAGGCAAACTCATAAATTTCTATATGGTGTGCACAAAACCCACATCAACAAAAACTTAATCTAGTGCTATAAGGAGGCCCTAACCTATTCCTTTATTTTTATGGAAAATAATCACTTGAATTAAAATATAATCACCTAAGAGATTAACAGGGTCTAATTCAGACAATAACTTGTTATTACCACTTTTATAAATCCATATAAATGTTAGTTCTGACAAGGGAATTAGGAGAGAACCTTGATCCCAATCATTCTCTCTAGGTAGACAATCTCATCTTCAGTTATCCTCAATGGCACTATCACATGGTCCCCCTCAGGCTCCTATATATATCATAGGTTATTCTATCAACATTATTTACATTCTCCATTAATTACCAATAAACAATAAGAAATATTTACCTTCATTTTCACCCTCAAGAGGAAGGACTATAGAAGAACATATCAAGGCGTTCAAAACCACATTGGGAACCCTAAATGTAACACATGAAGATGGGGTTTGTAGATTATCTTATTTCACCTTGTAAGATACACCCTATGACTAGTTTTTGAATATCTTAGAGGGTTCCATTACAACGTAGACCCATTACCAAAATACCTTTTTGGCACAATTTAGCTAGGTCACTATTGCATGTGTTGTTTATCAACAATTTACTAGTATGAAGTGAGAACATAATGATCTAATCTAATCCTTTAATGCTATATTTAAAACCATGTCTATTAGACTTGAAAATACTTACCAACCTAAGGAAGTGTTTTCCCTAGAGATGTACAAAATTGTCATAGACCCTATGACTTCAGTTTTTATCCACAGAGCTTCTAATACACTACCCTTGGCTCATGTCAAAGATATCAACATAGATGAGAATTTAAATTCTCGATCACAATACTTATCCCCACTCAATCTTGGTCCTATTTTCTAATATTTTAGTCCAATTCTCAATGTAAACCAAAAAATTGTATCCTAAAACTAGATCTTAGTGTATACCTTGTTGCCTTTAATCTAGGTTCCACCCAATCAACACCTAGGTTTCCTAAACAATTCTACCCATAACCATCAAAACCTTAGTCATACATTAATACCAGTTAATATTTCCATAAGACAGGGTACCAATTTTGATTCTAAATTTTTTTAATTAGAATCAATCCAAAGAATGGTCTAGAATTAAGTAATGAATTTATTAGCATGAAAAATTATATGGGGAACATTGGGACCTAGAACACTAATCAGAACTTTGGATTCTAGAAGTATAACATGCCTTTAAAAAGGTCTAGAAAAAAATAAAGAACAAAAAGTGCCATCTAATATAAGACCAAAGATGAACATCATAGAATAATCCTTTCCTAATTGGTGTCATATTCATAACACTACATAACATGGTGAGTTTGATGGCATAGAGTTTTGTAATGCCTTCAAAACCATTTAGATGGAGATGGATAAATAATAAGGTTTTACAAATGATGCTATTTAAGTACATCCAAGTACCAAAAATCTCCTTGAAACCTATGATTCTCCCTTTCAAGAAGAGGATATTAATGAGCTAGAGGAAAACATAGACAAGATCCATGCCTTCCAATAATATCATCAAGTAAGGAACAATTACAATGTGAGGATTAAATATAATATGACTACCTCAACACCTCTGAATAATAGTGCCACTACACCTCCATATCTAAAGGTTAATAGCAATCCATATCCTCTGAAGAGAGATGAATACTTATAGAATGTATAGCTACCTAATAAAGGAGGGTACACATTGTTGAATATTTACAATGTGAGAAGTAAATAGACTATACCTACTTCAACACCTATGAATAATAATGCTACTACACATCTAGATCTAAAGGATAACAACAATCCACCTCTTCCAAAGACACCTAAATAGTTACATAATGTATAACTACCTAATATAAGAGGGTACATGTTGTTCAAGACAAGAAGAAAATCAAGGATAACATCAACCTATAGGAGTTGGCCTAAAACATTAAACAAAGAGAATTACTACTTAAGCCTCTAACCAAGAGCACATATGACAAATCAAAGGATACACATGAAAATTTAATGGTATATAAATATAAGTTAGAAGTTTCACCATTGTTTCTAACCATGCAAATGTCCAAAAAGAATATACATAACTATTTAGTTGACTCTAGAGCATCGGCCAATGTGATGCTGACAACTATGTACAAAAGTTGGGTCTGACTTTAGACAACTCAAAGAGATTCATCTTATAATTGGAAAAATCTTCATCTCATGTGTTGGTGAATTAAAATACATGCACATCTAGTTGGCATATAAATTATGTTTATAACATGCTATTGATATCTTGGTCATGGATATTCCATAAACATGTGATCTTTTGTTGAGTTGAGATTGATCAAAGACAATAAATGGGTACATGGCCACCAATTTCTCACACATGTGGCTACCCTATAATGGGATACCCAACTAGATTTGAGTCGACCATAAGTGGAGTATGAAACATCTGATTATGGAGTGTAATACCACCAATGATAAAATAGACTTTGTGTCTTCCTACATAGGTGTGTATATATTTATCACTAGATAATAATATGCATTGCATGAACAAGAATTTGAAATTCCTTCTTAGTTATGGACCCTTCACTTTCATAGATCTAGATTGAAATAGGGTTTTGGGGTATGTGTGGCCCTCACAAATATAAGAACTAAATAACACCTAAATGATTATAAATAAAAACTTCCACAAACAACTGAGCTGAGTATAAAGCTCTAATCCTAGGTCTACAATTTGTGTTAAAGCATAATGTCAAGTAGTTGTAGATATTTTGTGACTCTAAGAATGGTTATTAATCAAACTTGAAAAAAATACTAGAGTAAACTTACCTATTTGAATAAGTACAAGCCTTGATCTTGTGATTTTATTGAGTCCTTTGAAGTGTTTAGCATCAAAGCCATCCCAAGAGAGAAGCACAAAACAATAGATTCATTAGCAGCCTCAATGGCTAATCTGACACTACTTCAAGAGTCAAATTTCAAAAGTTCTCAATGTTGTTTGTTCCATTCCCTTATATTACAAATAATGTTGACAAATTCCAAGTATTCGAAGATGATCAATAGATCATGTATTTTTGGAATAATTATGGAGATTCCAAAGCCTATAAAACAAATGAAAGAGATGTTTATCCGATGAAGATTAAGTACATTGGAGAATATGTTATTCTATAAATAAAATAGAATAACATCCCTTTAAGAATGGTCTCTTTAGAATTAATTTTCAATGTGGGTCCTCAATCTCAAAATAAAAAAACAACTCAAAACAACTAAATCTAATTTCATTAGAGAAAACCTAAGAATTGACCAACATCCCCAATTGGTGAATACAGGTCTAAGTTCATATAAAGTGAAAAGTAAAGGTTGAATGGATTTATTTTTGAGTATAAATATGTCATTACATAGACACATGATGACCTGAATATCTTTAACCCTAGGGTGATCACTCATGCCATTTCCATGAAGCTAAATAATAAGCTTTTTAGGCAAATATTGAGGCAAGTAAATCCAATCTTGGAGACTCTCATTCAAACTAAAATATAGAAGCCACTAGATGCCAAAATTATTTCACCAATTAGGAATTTGACCTAGGTATCTAGTCTCATTCCATTCAAAAATAAGTAACATAGAAATCATACTCTATGTTGATTTTAGGAACTTAAATATAGCCTCAAATAAAGACAACTACGCTCTATCCTATTTAGATAACATACTTCAAATGGTGAGTGAGTCTCAGATGATGTCCTTCTTGGATGGATTTTTAGGATATAATTAGGTACTCATTGAAAAAGAATATAGGATGAATACTTCATTCAATACTTGTGGATAATTTCTATCATTGATGGCAAGGTTGATGTCATTTGATGTCAAGTTTGATGTCATTGATGTCAAGGTGCATCTGATGAAGATGCATGGTGAGTTGTTTGTGAGGTATGAGCTTCTGTGCCTAATGAGACAAGGAATCCATGTGATAAGAGAGAATTTGAAGTCAAAACAATGTCTCTCTATTTTTATAGAAATTTAAGGCAACCCAATGATTCTTCTGAGGTTGATGTCAAGATTTGTGTCATGTAAAGCATGTTTGAGTACTTGTTCATGAGGATAAGTTTTATTGAGAAGTCTAGTAAAGTAAGTAAGAACAAACCTATGAGAGGTGGTTTATCACTGTGTGATCATTAAATAGAGATTTAGAATCATCAAAGAGTGTTTCAATATCATTTATCAAGCTTTAAGTGCTTGAGAAGCCTAGTAATAACACTAATCATAGACTATAAAGTCCTAATGAGAAGGTTTGAGCATGGAAGCCCAGTGATATGGATGCACAAAGACATAAGAGGATTAAAAGGTTTCTTAAGGATGTATATGAGTCATTGGATCACTAAGGAGAGTTTCAAGGTGAGTCTACAAGGGTGATACCTCAAGTTTAAGTCTATAATTAGACTAGTTCTAGACCCTACCTTACCTAATGAGGTGTCATGAGGTATTATCAAGGTATATGAAGGATGTAAATCATTTTCTGAGCATGTGATATGTTTTTTAATAATTTAATTTACATGGAGAGCACATGTAAATAGGTATGAAGGTCAATTTCAAGGCCTAATGTGATTTGTAGGTTAAGGTCTAAGGAGAAAAGAGAGAGATGATGGCCAAATGAGGTATGAGATTTAGATTTTAAGATAAGAATGAGAATGTGAGAATTTTAAGTTGTTTTATATATTATCCCAAGCTTTTTTTACCAATTTTGAGGTGATGGTTTGTAATATAAGGCATGAAAAGTTGTTTTGAGGTCTCTCATATACACAAAATTAAGGCTTCTCAACTCGAGAAGGACTTTCAGGCATTCATTGCCACGTGTGACCTCTACATGGGAACTAGATATATTAAGTAGAGATGGGTAATGGTCTTATATAATATCTTTAGGCATTGTTTTTAGTAATGAGAGGTAGTCCTTTATGAATAATCATTAACACTAGAAATAGTGTTAACCCTCTTTACAACCCTAACAATGATTAGATGTGAAATATCTTGTTCTAAAGTGATCAGAATGGATTGGTATGGCTATTTAAGTGTTTATATATTATATTAAACTCTCTCAGGTACCTCTAGGTGTGATTGGTTTTTTAGGTGTGTGAGTAGACCCTATAGGAAAGTGCTAGTTTCTTAGAAATTTATTGTAACAATCAAAGTTACCTAGGTCAAAGTTTATAAATGGATGGAAGAAAAACATTGAGAATTTTATTCTATGTACATGGTGGATTTTGGTTAGGTTCAATACCTTAGGAATGCTAAACTAGTCATCCAAGATAACCTATTGTGAACAGGGTTAATGTTGCAAACAATGAGAAACCCAGGCAAAAGTAAGAACTTGATTAGGTATGTGTTATCATGGATTAGGGATGAATCCTAGTGCATGGGAAAATTGTTTAATACTTTTAGTACATGTTAATTTTGGATATAATTTTTGGAGATTAGTAGATATAATGAAAATGTTGCTCATAAGTTGATCTGTTTGGTTCATATGAGATAGTGAGGTATAAGAATATGAGATTGGTCTACACGACCAATATTTCCATTTGAAAAATTATATTTATATCTAATAATTTTATAATAATATAATAATATCAACAAAATTCATTATAAGTCTCTTAAATATTCTATATAGGTGTTGAAGGTTGTTATCCCCCATGACTGTGTTTGAAGGTAAACTGGTAGTTCTAGGTAAGAAAGTTACAATGAGGCTATAATACATGATTTGATGCATATAATACATACTATGTTAATTTTTTTGAATTTAAATTACTTATAATGAGGCTATAAGACATGAGTTGAGTGAAGTTTGTGAGAGATAAGGTCAACAAATTGGTCTGCAAGACCAATAGTTGTCATTAAAGATTATGATATTCTTATTGGAGATTGTTTTAAGGATGTTTTAAGATAATTTTCATGAATTTTAAGTCATTAATTATTTTATTTCAAGTATCATAATTTCAATTTTCCATGACTGTGTTTTGAGACTATTTAGTAGTTCTGAGTGGGCTACTTACAGAGAAGGGTTTGAGCATGTTTGATCTAATTTGTGAAGTGTAAATCATATGGTGATGACATTGAGGTTATTCATATTATATTTATATTATTTTTTCCATTATTACTTGTAAAAAATATGTTTATGCTTTAGTTGTTCAAGATAGACTTTTTGTATATGAGAAGGCCTAATTATGAATAATACAAATGGTGTGCTTCAAGTAGTGATTGGAGATAAAATGTTTTATGGAGCCTAGATGAAATTATGATGGTATATTTGAGTTTCATATGATTTTTTCCTATCATGTGAGGTGTTTTAATGTGTCCTAAATAGACCCAATGGGATTAGGTCTCCATGAGACCTAAAGATGAGATAACGCGTAATTGAGGTAGGTCAGACCTCAAGGTACAAAAATAATGTTTTATACATATTTATGATATGATATAATATTTATTTCTTGGAATAACTAAGTAGGTAAGGTGTTTGGCTAACCAAGAAGGATATAACAAGAAACTTGTATAAATATAAGGATGTTTTACGTCTATTGGAAGATAAAAAGTGTGAAAGCATATAAAATAACATATTAAGGAGGAGAAGGAGGTCTTGTAGATCACCATAAGATTTTAAGGTATATATTATTAATATTTAACATATTTTATATATATGAGGATCAAGGTCATATTATCTAATCAATTCAAGAAGAGGGTTAGTTGAGGGAAGAAGGTTGGAGGCTAGTTTGAGAGGGAAAGGAGTGTGTGAAGATTTGAAGAAGGATATCATTATATATTGTATGAAAAAAAAAAGGGGTTTATGAATGTAATAAAATGTTTCAATTGATTGAATTTGTGATGAGTCATCTACGTGATTAGTGACTCCTTACGATTGGGTGCTTAATAAATCCTAGTCAAGTGGTTGTTTGTCTAGTTGGGGTTGGTGTTCCATGTGAAGTGGGTGCTTCAATAGATTTGGTATTTGTATTATAGGATTAAATTATATTTTAATATACCAATGTTTTTAATTATCTTTTGGGGTTTCCCACATATGTGATGTGTTCTTGTGCTTCATGCTTATGTGGATAGTTGTTTATCCTTGCTAGATCTATATGTTTGTTTGAATGGTTCATGTTTGATTAAGTGGAATTTATAATTAAGTTTTTGATGATTTATTCACCCTCCCCCCTCTTAGTAATTTTTTTTTCCAACATTTGTATTAGATCCTAGTCTTTTGATGTGGGTCCAAAAGCCTAAAGGAGATCCTAGAAGGGAAGGATTTCTACTTATGAAGCTCAATGTGGTTTCTCTACCAGTAAGGCTCCATTATTCAATAGATCAAATTATGAATTTTGGAACATCATGATATATATATATATATATATATATAGATATATATATATATATATACATACATATATATACATACATACATACATACATACATACATACATACATACATACATATATATATATATATATATATATATATATATATATATATATATATATACATACATATATATATACATATACATATATACATACATATATATATATATATATATATACATATATACATACATATATACATATATATATACATATATATATACATATATATATATATATACATATATATATATATACATATATATATATATATACATATATATATATATATATATACATATATATATATATATATCAAGGTCATGATATTTTTCAATTAGTTTTGGATGGCTATAGTGCTCCTCCTATTCCATCAACTGATGTAGTAGGTAAAAAGGCTAGTAAAAATAAATCTAAGGCAATGAATGCCATTGTTTGTGGCCTATTAGAGGTAGCACTTGTAAAGGTTATGCACTATGTATCATATAAAGATATATGGGATAAATTAAAGACCATTTATGAATGATAAACCAAGGTGAAGATGGATAAGTTGCAGACCCATCAAAGATATTTTGAAAGTTTGAAGATGAGTGAAGATGAAACCATTGCATCCTACCTGTTGAAGGTTGATGAAGTTGTCAATGTCATCAGAGGATTAGGAGAAGAAGTAAAACATTAATTTTTTTTTAAAAGGTATTAATATCATTAAGTTTTATGTTTAATTCCAACGTATCTAATGTAGAAGAAATGAAAGATTTAGACCATCTTGAGATGGATCGACTTTATGGCATTTTGACTGCCTATGAGATGAGAACAAATGAAGACCTCCCACTAATGAAGTAAGTTTCAAAGTTGAGAAGAAGTAAAAATCCCAAAAGATGAAGGATGAGGAATGCTTATATGTTGATGATGATCAATTGATAACCATGTTTTTAAGGAAATTTAGGTTTGGATTAGTTAAGTACAAGGGTAAGTTTCCCTTAAAATGTTTCAACTATGGTAAGACTGGTCACTTTTCATCTAAGTGCCCTAGCAAGACAAGACTAATCATGATAAATAACATGATGAACATCATGGAGATGATAGGAAGGTCTATAATCCTAACAATGATACTGAGTTTAGGAAGTATGAAGGTAGGAAAGGGTTATTCAAAAACAAGTAAAGTTTTTATACCAAAGAAGACAACTCATATGATATAAGTAACACAATCACATCTTATAGTGATGATGGCAGTAATGAACTTGAACATGACAATAATGAAACCTTATTCATGTCCATAGAATTAGATAATGAGGGTTGCTCAAATGAGAAAACCCTTATGGTTGATGTAGAATCAGATGAAGAAGAAGCTAAAGTGAACCTTGAGGTAGAATTGGTAAATGCCTTAGAGGAGTTGAAGTTCTAAAGAAGAAAAAATCACAAACTAAAATCATTAGTTAAGGACTATGACAAGTAGATTGGCTTGTTTTAGGAGATATTGAGTAACACTTCTAATGAGTATGATGAGATCATCAATTAGATTGAAGCACATATGGAATAGTTAATTCAAGTGTAAAGGCTAAAGAGTAAAAATACAACTAGATATGAAACTAAAGTGGAATCGTTAAAAGTTGAATTAGATCAAGCATCTATAAACGTGAAGACCTTTATGAAGTTTTAAAAGATCATTGAGGCTCTAGATGATATCTTGAGTAGTCAAAAATATGCAAGTGATAGGACATGACTTAGTTTCAAAAAAGACAAAAGGAGGTATCTCAAGTCAAGGAAAAGGCTATTGAAGATAATAAGTTCAAAATCAAAAGACCTATCAAATAGCCTAATACTATGAGGTATGCTAGTTTATTTAATTGTTATTATATTGTATGTAGTTAGTTTTGTCATATAACAAGAGAGTGTTGAAGACCCTCCAAGAATGAGTACTCATGAGACTATGGAAGGATTCATAGTTCATATCAACCAAGAAGTATGTATGAAGTTTTTTGATAGAATTATCATAATTTAAGACACATTTCAAGATTATGTCCTAACAGAGTTAGAAATTCATCAAGTAAAAATAAGAGGTTTGAATCCCCCAGAGTGCAAGGAAGAAGGCAAATGAATGTATAGAAACCAAAGATAGTAAAGATGAGTCATGATTAGTCTATAAGCTCAATTGGATTATTTTATATGATAGAGCATAATTCAGATGGAAAATAAAATCAAGAATGTATATTATGATCAAACAATTTATGAAGAGTTCAAGCCTATAATACGAATCACACCTAAAAATATACTGAAGGATATTCAATCTTGTGAGAGAATGGAGATATGGGAATCTCCTAAACTTATGTTATTTTAAGTTCTATATAGAAATATGTGACTTGATTAGGCTTCATGAAGACACTATTCAATCAGTAGAAGCATGATGGAAGCATGGTTTGAGGGGGAGTTATTCAGATTATTGATTGAGCTTGATTTGTATTGAGAAGTAGACTTATAATCTGAGTTCATTTGAAGGAGGTATGCATGAAGTATGTTTTTGTAATGTTTCATATTTTGTATGTTAAGCTCCTTTTTGAAGAAGGTGTGGTTTCAAATGGTAGTTTATGGAATACCCCTTTTCCTTAATTTTAAAGGGGGAGAAAATTCAAGAAAGGAGTTTGACTAGATTGGGGGAGATGAGAATGATTAGATTAAAAAATGTTTTACCATCAATGACAAAGGGGGAGTTTGTTGAGATGTGTTGTCATTGATGTCAAGGTGTATTTGATGAAGATGCATGATGATTGGTCTATGAAGTATGAGCTTGTGTACCTAATGAGACAAGGAGTCTAAGCAACAAGAGATAATTTAAATTCAACCTAATATATCTCTATTGATAAATAATTTGAAGGCAACCTAATGATTCTTTTGAGGTTGATGTCAAAATTGAGGTCAAGTAAAATATGTTTAAGTACTAGTCCTTGAGGACAAGGTGTATACACATAATATTTTCAAATTTTATGAATTACTAATGTTTTTTATCTTATAAGAATATGACAAGTCTAAATCTCTTTGAGTGTATGCCCTAAGGGGTACACTAGGAAAGGGGTGTGTACACCATTGGTGCTTCACAATATTATTGTCCCTTTTACCACTTATATCTACACACATGTCTCCTAAAAACCATTCCCCTAATCTTTGCCTCCCATTTTACATACTCTTCTAGTCTTTTATCAACTTCATTAACCCTTTACCTAATCTAAAACCCTTTTTTATAGTTTACATGACTATGTCAGCTACATCGACCTTATATTCTTATTTTCAAAACTTAATAGGGTCTAGGTCGGCCCATGGCTGACCTAGTCCATGATTGACCTTATTGGATGAAACTTTCAAAAGGGTTTAGCATTATATTCACCTATATAAACACATTAATTTCCATAATTTATCATGAAGAGGAGAAAAAGTAAGATATATTGTGTATCTACTTATCCACCATTCTACTTGAGGAAAAATATTAGGGTTTCATACTTTCTTTAGAGATACAGATCTTATCTTGTGGAGAAATATTTTGGATGCATTAATAGTTTGTGTTTTCTAGAGCTAATTTATCCTTGTCATCCTTACATACCACAATAACCTCTTGTGAAACACCTTGGCCAAGGGAGAAATTGAGGCTTGATGGGTTCATCTTCAAGCTAAGTATTCCTAACTTTGTTCCTCCTTTATAAGAGTAGGTATATGCATTTGTACTTCTATTTCATGCATTAGGATTTCATATAAATTGATGTGAGTATATGTTTCATATGCATGTTTAAATTTAGTGTTTATTACCCCACTTTGTGCCACAAGCTTTGGTGAGCACTAGATTATATTTTTGATTGACTTGTTATTAGTTTAGTGAATATGAAAATATAGGACTTAGTTAGGGTTATTGCATATCTTTAATTGAATGGAGGCTTTTTAACCCTCCCTAGTGATATTATTATTGTAAGATATCCCTTCTCTAGGTCTAGTATATCTATATTGGTCATGACCCTAATTATCTAATATATCCTTGATCAGAAGTGTAAGTAAGATCTATCTTCTCTAAGCTAGGATTGATTTGTATAATCTATTTCATTCCCTATTGCATACATTCTAGTAAACCTGATATAAATCTAATCCTTATAGGTTTTATTTTATACTTTAAATTTCTATCATTTTATTATTCTTATATATTTGTGATACTAGGTCAACCAGGATGGTATATTTTTTAATTCTATGTGCAAGTTTAACACATAGTTGCATCAAAATGAATCTATTATTTTTTTGAAAGTCTTCATTAGATATAGGTTACTAGATAAAATAAGTTAACACAATACTCTTATTATGTCCTAGATAATAAATTATAGTAAACATGTCGACTTAGTCTTATAATCAGCATCTAGATAACAAACTAAGTTAAATAGGTTGACTTAGTCATCTTACTGACCTTCAATAAATAGGGTTTCAAATAACTAGGTTGACCCAATTGACTTAGTTGGTATAGCTTAAAAGAAGAATTAAAGACACTTAAATATAAAATTTTCAATACTTAGCATCTTTTAACCCACTAGGGTTCCTTCCTTTCTCTTTCAATTCAGTACTTCATTATAGTTCTATTTTGTGCAATTTTATAGTCTTCAAAACTACAATCTTATAGCAAAAAAAGTCGACCTAGTTAATTTAGTTTTGTATCCTATCTTCTATATAAAGGACTAAGTCAACCTATTTAGCTTAGTTATTAAGGACTCTTGCTTCAATAGAATAGTAGAGACACAATCAACTCTATTTTATAATGTTTGGATACATTATCATCTAAATAGACTTTGTATCATTCTTAATTTGGGAATTAACAATTATATGCTAGAAATTAATTCACACTTTTATTTTCAGCGATTTTTATGCTTAAAGTAGCTCACATAGTCTAATTAGGTGTTTTTTCAAAATACCATTTATTTTCACTATTTTTCACTTTTTTCATGTACTACCAAATCACACAAATTTAAAAACACATTTATCTTCCTAAGGCCTACCTACTTGGATTTCATCACCAAGGGGGAAGCCAACTTGGTTTTCTAGCCAAGTATAAACATGTGGTTAATGGTATCTATTGGAAAAGCACCTGACACCCTTATCCATGTGGGATTGTCAAGTGAGGGGGTAGGGGGTAGGCCCTAATACTAAACTAGTACCATTGCTGACATAGATCCTTTTTAGCCTAAACATCCTAAAACCATCCATAGATTGTTTTCTAGCTACATATTTTTAATGAACTTCTCTATCACACTTAAAATAACACTTTATAATAATTTAAAAAAACTCTATATGTCTACTTAGTTAATATTTAATTTTTAGTTCAATGCTTTCTCTCTACTCATTATATGTTATAGTGCAAAAAGTTGCATTGGCCAACATTGGTGAAGGGTTTTATGTTCTGTGTTCCTATTGGATCATTCTCATTGATTCAATTGTTTACATTTTTGCTTCCATTTATTGCTTCAAATTACATTGTAAAGTATTTTACTATTTTTATTACACTATCATTTTGTTCGACACAGTCTCCTATAGACTCACTTTTTCCTTATTTTCAATACTAAGTTGACCTAGTCAACCTAATACTCCTTTTTGCTAATCAGGTTACAATACTAAGTCAATTTGGTCGACTTTGTATCCTTATCAGAATATATTTCTCCCTATTTAAAATAATAAGTTGACCTGGTTGACTTTGTACTCTTTTTCCTTATGTCTGGTGGTACTAAGTTGACTTGGTCGACTCTATACTCTACCTTATATCTAGTAGTACTAATTCAACCTAGTCAACTCTGTACTCTTATTGTTATATTTTCTCTTCTATCTAGTTGACTAAGTTTTTTTTTTTGGACTTAGTTATTTGTCTCTCATTCTTTTTGCTTAGCATCCTCTTTCTTTCCTCAAGCATCATAGCCCCCATCATAATCTTCTTTGAGTACCTAAATACATTTAGACATTATATGGGGTGCTCTTTTCTTCTTATGTTTTATTATCATTTCTTCCTCTTGTTAGCCATTGGGACATATTGTGATGCCCATCCACATGTCATTTCATACTCTGGGGCATCTTGTGATGCCCATACCTACATCCAATTACCCATAGGGGCATGTTGTGATTCCCACTCTTATTCTACATGGCATGATAACAAATTAATTCAACTCAAATAAACCTTCTAGGACACAAGGTTTTCTCTCATATGCTCATCCTTGATATAGACATTAGTTTAAGATCCTTCCCTTCCTTTCATGCTTCCTATATGCTATCTATCTAACCCTTTTTGTAGGATACTTACATAGGTCTCACCCTCTACAATAGTTCTCTCTTTTCACAAACATTAGTCCTTTATTTTGGTCTTTTGGTTTCCCTTTTTCTCATGAGTTACATTTTAAAACCATGGATAGGAATCTATCTTCCTCATGATGTTATTTTATCCTCTTTGTTTTAATACTTTTTACACACTTTTTTTCACCCCTTGGGTTTTTCATTTGTGAGTTTTAGTGTAAGTCAATGGATAGGACCTCACCTTCCTCACAAATACCATATTTTTCTTATACCATATTTATTTTTCATATGATTTATACACCCCCCTTGGGTTTCTATTTTATGATTTGCAGTGTAATACCATGGATAAGACCTCAATTTCCTCATAAAATCACTATCTTATCACTCCTTTTCTAGAATGTGTTTTGCAATAGCTACAAGTTTCTGATCTTTATTCTTAGCTTTATATTTTACTTCTTTTGATAGATGAAATTTGCATAACAACCTATGTTAGCATGTTTTTCTACATTTCCCTTATTCTTATGATAAGAAATCACACTTTTATGCCATTGATCCCTTTTTCACCCTCTGTCAAATTTTTTTCAATTTGAAGTAATTCAAATTGTTTCATGTCACATTCCTCTTGATTTCCTTTCACTCCACATTCAATAAAATAGGGTCAAAGTCAAGATAACACTTTTATTTTACCTAATTTAATGAGACTATTAGACAACATGTGCTCTAAGTTCTCTCTCTTAGAAACCAAGTCCCAAATATTCAAATGAAAGTCATTTTTAGTACCCACATTTGGTTCTTCAGATCTGTATGGAGGAGGAATAGAAAAATCTATCAAGAAAGTTAAAATAAAAATCATTTGAAATAAAAGGCAATGATATACAAAATCCAACATAAAAATCTCAAAATTCAAAATCACATCAAAATATGTGATTACAAGCACATATCCTATCTTCAATCAAAGCTCAAACTCCACAGTTGGCATCACACTAGAGCCGAGGTCCATTGGGGTATGGCAAGCCAGTAGATTATAATAAGATAATAAAATAAAATATATGGTGCTACCTACTTTCTCATGTAATCACCCACTCTTCATTGTAGATCGATGGAATTATAAGGGGTCCTAAAGAATGGGGAACACATTGTGGGAAGGTAGGTCTATTTTACTTTTTATGCATATAGCTTTCATGAGATGATCTATATACTTCATTTGTTGACTTAAGACTTATGAGGCTAAGAAAATTTATTCAGAATCCTTAAGGTCAAAAGTCTTCTTTTTTTGACAAACCTAATTTGAGTGTCTTGACTTTGATAAAGAGTTCCTTTGCCTTAGTTTTTCATTCATTCTCCCCTCCACCCATTTCATTCCTCCCTTGACAGAAATTTTTTGATTCTAAATATGTTTTCCCTTTTTCTATATTTATTTCTTCACATCTTAAAAACATGCTAGCATTACTTTATTTCAATTTTATCTATCTTTAAAACAAAACAATATGATTGAGCAACTATGGATTACTCTCTTTACACCATGGCTCTACATTTTCAGATGTGCCTTGATTTCATTTACCATTTTTCATCATTTTAATACCCTTTTTTGTAGACACTTGAGTCCATTTATACTTTCATGTACCTTATTCATTATTGAGTGAGGTTGGCTTGTTACTTCTCACTCACCAATGTTGTTTTCCTTTTTATGCACCTTTTTCCATTGATGATTGAGTAAGGATGGTTACTGATTACTCATCAATGTTCTTTTACCATTTTTCCTTTCCCATATTTATTTAAGGATTGTTACTACTTTTACATTAATGTTTTATTACCATCCTTTTTGACACATATCCTTGGTTTGACTTAGTTAGTTTGCCTTTCTTACTTAAGGTTTACTTGTTTTAGTTTTTTGGTCTTTATTAGCTTAGATTTTCGATTACCCGATTTACTCTAAATTTGACTTGGTCATTTGGTATAACATTGCACTTTTCACCCCATATTGAGAAATTTACAAGTATGTCACATCCACATAGCACCAATTATCTTGGGTTTCCTACATTTTTTTTACTTTTTCTCTTTAGTTTTGTATCTTTGGGTTTTTCAAAAGTAATCTCTACACCATCCATGATCCAAACTAAAAACATATTATACAAACATATAATAATAAAAGTAAGCCAAGGTATGTACACATTTTAATTTTTACTTATTTCCCTTTCAATCATTTAAATTTAGTTATTTTATGCTTTAAAATGCTACAACTTTTTTTTAGATTTAGCATTGTGTGTTACTATATTCCTTTTCAAAGCACCATCCCTTATTTAACCTAAGTGACACATGATGAGATTAAAGTGAGGAATATATATAAAAATAATATTTTCAAACTTTATCAATTATTGATACTTTATATCTTGTAGGAACCCTTTGAGTCTCAATCTCTTTGAGTGCATGCCCTAAGGGGTGCACCAAGAAAGGTGTGGGAAGACCATTAGTGATTCACAATATTATTGTCACTTGTGCCTCTTTCTATCTATAAATTTTCTCCCAAAAACCATTCCCCTAAGATTTTACTCCCATTTTACACACTCTTCTATTCTTTTATCACCTTTATTAACCCTTTTCATAACCTAAACCCTGTTTTGATAGTTTACATGACTATTAGAGCCACATTGACCTTATATTCTTATTGACAAAACTTATTAAGGTCTAGGTCCACCCATGGAAAACTTAGTCCGTGACCTAGTTATTTTTTGTCAATTGTGATACTAGGTCGACCAGGTTGACCTTATCAGCCAAAATGTTTGGAAGGGTGTAGGGTTAGATTCAGCTATATAAATACATTCATTTCTGTCATTTATCACAAAGAGAAGAAGAAGTAAGATATATAGTTCATCTTCTTATCCACCATTATACTTGAGGAACAATCTTAGGGTTTTATAATTTATTTGGAGATAAGGATATTATCTTGTGGAGAAGTCTTTTGGATGAATTGATACATTGTGTAACATAGAGATGATTTATCCTTATCATCCTTATATACCACAAGAACCTCTTGGTAAATCACCTTGTACAAGGGAGAGATTGAGGCTGGGTGGGTTCATCTTCAAAGGTAAATATTCTTAATTTTTTCCCTCATTTGTAAGAGTAGATATATATGCATATGTACTTTTCTTCCATGCATTAGGATTTCATATATATTGACATTAGTATATGTCTCCTATGCATATTTACTTTTAATGTTTGTTACCCCCATATTGTACCACACATTTTGGTGATCACTATATTATATTTTTTCTTTAATTTTTATTAGTTTAGTGAATATGAAAACATAAGACTTAGTTAGGGTTATTTCATACTTTTACTTGACTAGAGGCTTTAGAACGCTCCTTGGTGATATTATTGTGGCAAGAGATCCCGTGGCTAGGTCTAGAGGATCCATATTGGTCATGACACAAATTATATAATGTATCTCAAATTGTAAGTGTAATTGGGATATATCTTCTTTGAACTAGGATTGATTTGAATAGTTTATTATATTTTCCATTGCATACACAAGGTGTCTTAAGAAGCCTAGTCTAGACTTTGTGAGAAGGTGTGTATAATGAAACCTATTAAAGTAAGTAAGCACAAACTTGTGAGAGGTTTTTTGTCACTATGTGATCATGAAATTGAGATTTAGAAGAATCAAAGAGTGTTTCAATATCATTTGTCAATCTTTAAGTGCTTGAGAAGCCTAGTCATGGCACTAATCATAGCTTTTAAAGTTTTAATGAGAAGGTTTTAGCATGGTGCCCTGGTGATATAGATGTAAAAAGTAATAATAGGTTGTATAAGGTTTTTTAAGAATGCATATAATGCATTGGAACACTTATTATAGTTTCAAGGTGAGCCTATAGGGGTAAGACCTCAAGTCAAAGTCTGGAACTAGAATAGTTCTAGACCCTACCTACCCTAATGAGGTTTCATGAGGTGTTGTCAAGGCATATGAAGGATGTAATATTTTTTTGATAATTTGAGATGTTTTTTGATCATGTAAGTGAGGTAGAGAGCACATGTAAAGAGGTATGAAGGTAAATCTCAAGGCCTAATGTGATTTGTAGGTTAAGGTCTATAGAGCAAAGAGAGATGATGGCCAAATGAGGTATGAGATTTAGATTTCAAGATAAGAATGATCATGTGAGAATTATCATTGGTTTGATAGATTATTATAGGTGTTTTCACTAATATTTAGGTAATGTTTTGAAAGATAAGGCATTAAAAGTGGTTTTGCAGTCTCTTGAGTGCACAGAATGAAGGGTTCTCAATATGAGAAGAAATTTTAGGTGGTCATTGGCATGTGTAACCTCCACATGAGAACATGAGATATTAATGATAGATTTGGAAGGGTCTTATATAATATCTCTAGGCATTGGTTTTGGAAATGACGGGCATTCCCTTATGAATAATCATTAACACCAAAAATAGTGTTAACCCTATCTAAAACCCTAAAAATGACCCAATGTGAAAGATATTATTATAAAGTACTAATAATGGATTGGTATGGATAGTTAAGTGTTTGGATATTGTATTAAACTATCAAAGGTATCTCCATGTGTGATTGGTTTGGTAGGTGTGTGAGTAGACCCTACAAGAAAGTGTTAGTTTCTTAGAAATTTATTATAGAAATCAAAGTTGATGAAGTAAAATTTATTAAATATATGGATAAAAAAATTTGATACTTGTATTTTATGTCCATGGTGGTGTCTATGTAGGTTCTATACCTGAAGAGTGATAAATCAATCATCTAAGATAACCTATCGCTAATAGGCCTAATGATGTAAATAGTGAGAAACCTAGGCAGAAGTGAGAATGTGATTAGGGATGTGTTGTCATGGATTAGGGATGAATCCAAGTGGATGGGGAATTTTTTAAAGATTTTTTTAAAAAAATCATATTGGATGGAAGTTTTTTATTTTAGTAGATATGATGAAATTTTTTCTCATAAGTTGACCTATTTAGTTTAGATGAGACAATGAGGTACAATACTATGAGATTTGTCTACAAGGCCAATATTTCCATTTGACCATATTATATTTATATATAATAATTGTATAATTATCTCATAAGATCATCCATATACATTTAAAGTCTATTAAAGTGTTTATACAGGTGCTGAAGGTCATTATCACTATGATTGTGTTTGAAGATAAACTGGCAGTTCTAGGTAAGCAAGTTACAGTGATGAGTTTGAGGATATAAGACATGAGTTGATGAATATAATTAATAAAATGAGTTTTTTGACTTGAAATTTCTGTTCATTCTTTTTTAAATGGTTGGAGTTAGTGGAAGTGGTTGAAATGTTGAAGCCAAAATTGCTTGTCTAGCTGAGTGAAGTCTGTGAGAGAGAAGGTCAACAAATTGGTCTGCAAGACCAATATTTTCCATTAGAGATTATTATATTTTTACTAGGATTTTTTGGGATCATTTTAATGAATTGGAAGTTAAAGTTTCCATGATTGTGTTTTGAGACTATTTGGAAGTTATGAATGGGCTACTTATAGAGAAGGGTTAGAAAACTTTTGATCCGAGTTATGAAGTATAAATAATATGATGATGACATTTAGGTCATGTATCTTCTATATATATATTATTTTTTTACATGATTATTTGGAAAAATTGTGTTTATACTTTATTTATTCAAGACAAACTTTTTATATATGTGATAAGGCCTAATTATGAATAGTACAAATGGTGTGCTTCAAGTAGTGGTTAGAGATAAAATTATTTATGGTTCATATTTGAACCTAGAATATGTCTATTTGATTTGAATATTATGTTTTTCTTATATGTGAGGTGTTTGGATGAGTTCCAATTAAGGCAAGTGTAAATGATATTAGGTTTCCATGAGACCTAAAGATGAGATAAGGCTTAATTGAGGTAGGTCAGCTAAATGGATTCAAATAATGTTTGATAAATTTTATGAGAAGTCCTAAGATCTATTCCATGGCTAAAATAATTATGTAAGGGTGTTTGGCCAACCAAGAAGGATATGAACAAGAAACTTGTATAAATACAAGATAGTTTTAGGCTTATTGGAAGATATATAGTGTGGTTACATATAAAATAACATATATTAGAGTAGAAAGAGGTATTATATATCATCATAGGAGTGTAATGGATCTATGATGAGTATTTATTAGATATTATGGATATGAGGGTCAAGGTCATATGACCTAATCAAGTCAAGAAGAGGGCTAGTTAAGTGATGAAGGTTAGATGCCAATTTAAGAGGGATAGAAGTTTGTGAAGATATAAAAAAAGAGATCATCATATATTATAGAGTAAAAATTGGTTTTGAAGGTGATCAAATGTTTTAAGTGACTAATTTGGTGCTAAGTCATCTAGGTGGTTGATGCCTCCTTGTAAGAGGGTGCTTGTCTAGTTGGGGTTGGTGCTCTATGTGAAGTGGGAGATTCACTAAATTTAGTGTTTATATTATAATATTGTAGTCCATTTTCATATAAAAGTGGGTTTTCTTCCATTTGGGGGTTTCCCACATATGTTATTTGTTATTGTGCTTCATTCTTATGTGTATAGTTTTTTATGCTTGCTAGATCTATATGTTTGTTTGAATGGTTCATGTTTGATTAAGTGGAATTAATAAGTAAGTTTTTAAAGACTGATTCACCTCCCCTTTCCCCCCCCACCCCCCCCCCCCCCACCCTCAATCATTTTTATTCCAATAATACCAAGTGGGGAACTTTCACATATAAAAGTATGTCATTCAGCCTAATTAACATGGGAGATACCTTACAAAGAGTAATGGATTTTACCTTCCAAGGATTGGTGGCAAAATGTATCATCATCTACATGGATGACATTACTATGTTTTAAAAATAAAGAGTTCATCACATAATATGATTCATAACATCAATCACATAATCTTCCTATCACCTCAATCTTTTTTATCTACATACAAAAATTTGCATTTAATATCATAAATCTTCTTTTGTTTGTCAATCACTCACATAATCTTCATGTTTGATTGTTTGTATCAATCAACATCTCATGTGTACTCATTTTCCTCTCTTTGCCTCCATCATATGGGATGTGTATGCCCAAAAACACTGTTGTACCTAAATCTTCACCTTCTTCTAACATTATCTTTAGGCTTTTAACAAATATAAAAAAAAATTATTAATTGTCTACTATTTTACAAGCTCTTTCTCATCATCCTACTGCACTTCTATAACTATTTCATCCTCTCTATGCTCTTTGTCCACATTATCAAATTGATCAATGGATGTAACCAACATTTCTTCTTTTTCTTCCATTACTTCACCATTCAATGCCCTCCCAAAGGCTTCCATCTCTCTTTCTAACTAATTTGAACTCTCATATACAAACTGATAGTCAGATTCTAAGCTTTTATCCTTCATTGGTACTTCATTTTCCAAACCTTCCAATAGGATTTCAAACTAATATCTTCCTTCATCATTCCAATCTCCTTGTTTGATGTAACCATCTTCTTTATCTTCACTCACATGCATCTCTTCCATCTCAAGGTATTATTTATCTTCTTCTACTTGCTCACATGGTTTTTCACTCAATCTATATCTCATCATTTCTCTCTTGAGTTGCTTACAAAACAAATTATTATGATCTCTTTCCTCTCTCATGGCTTGTACTTGCATTCTCTTTACCTATTTCTTGATTATCCACTTGATTTGATTCTTTCTCATCACCCATCCATAGTATGGGTTCTCTATTTCTCTCACCTGCTCTAGCATGACCAATAACTCATCCATTTGTTGCCTCATCTCTATCATCTCTTTTTCCATCTCTATTATCTTCTTCTCCTTGTGGTACCTTTCATCAACTTTGCCCTATTTATTCTTAAATCTATCTTTCCTCATCTATTTTAATATGTCTAACAACTCTTTGGTCTCATATGGACCTATCCTCTTTGCCAAGTCTTCTTTCACTTGCCACATTTTGACTTTTAGCTTGGTTTATCTTATTAACTATGACCTCACCTGGGTCATTCACTTATCTTATATTTTTAGTAGGACTCTTCTCTCTCCTCAAGCTCACCTATGTGTTCCTCTCATGAGCTTCTCAATATCTCTCTTAATCAATAAGCCACACTTGGCTGTAGGGATGCTACCAACCTTATCTCTCACATACAACTCAATACAATATCATCATCATATCAAATACTCAAATGGATATAAAACAACACATGCAACTTTCACTTGATGATTGTCCTTGTCCTCTTCCAAAAGAATATTTTTTTTACTCTAATACCAAATGATGAATATCCCTTTCTCATACTATGTAATAACCTCAAACTCTGATACCTGCAAGTATAAACTTTCACATTGGACCATTTCAAACTTCTCTGCATGTCAACTCTCTCAAGGTTTGATATCAATATCTCTATGATATTCATGGATAAACATCTTCAATACTCTTTCCATACATTTTTAAACTCTTAAATACCTCATATCTAACCATTTAATTCATTCTAATCACACTCTCATGTTTGTTATTTAATCTCTCACAAAAGCTTACAATAAGATATGGGCTTCTCTAGTCCAAAACACATCAATTCTTGTACTAGGCCTCACATAAAAAACATCTAAATTGGATAACCCATCAATATTTACACAAACTTATCTTCACTCACTTTAACACCTCTTTCATTCTTGGATTACCTCATGACTATTCAAACTCACAATCCCCCTTGCTACCTAATATCTTATTTTACCCTTTATCTACTTGTATAGACATACCCTTTTGAATGTTTAAAAATTAATACTTGTTTCTAATGCCTTTTATCAATCTCCATACTTTATCCTAGTTTCTAGACCTAACTTGTTCTCCTTCCCCTATTTCTATCTCTTTCTTCTTACAAATTAGTTCTTCTAGGCCTTTCCAACCCTATTAAACAACATAGGCAGCTATTTTGTACAAATTTGTACCCATCCATCCTAACACATTAATAATATATTATGTCACACTTAATTCTAACTAATCACAAAAATTTAGAGATTTCCATCAGTTCATTCCTTTAATATTTCAAGCTTTGTTTGTTGCCCTAAACTAGTGTTTTTCATAGTCTATCATAACCTAAGAGGACATAATATTGAATTCATTAATTTTCACTGTCTTTCACATGCTAAATTGATCAAATTAAGGTTTTTTTAACATGAATACACCATATAAAACCTTTGTTTTTGGATGAAAGGACCCCATATCATTTCTATCATGTACTTTATAGTGTTTTATTGACATGGTCTTGTTTATAACTAGTTACACATGGGTTTCAAAGGAATCCAATACCCCTAATGTTTAGAATTTTTTTTCAATGGTTATAATCCAATGAATCATATTTCTTAATTGAATCTATTCCACAAAAAGTCTTCACTTTTGTTATACAATTATTCAAAGAAAGTTTTTCTTAACATAGTTTGACTATGTAAACTTTAAGATAGGGTTTTGAATGTGTATTTACCTCCTTATTTCTCTGAGACCTTCCACCAAGGTTATATCACCTTATATCCATAATCATATCATAAAAAACCCCATTCCTCCATTATTGAATGTTTTCAACTAAGATTTCTTGATTTTCTAGTCAATAAAACTCATACCACACATACATTCTATTTATAATTGGGACAAATTAAAATTTATGTATATGAATGATAACTTATATTATTATAAGATAGGAAAACACAATATATTACTTCTCCATACCTTTCCCTCAAAATATCCAATTCCAGAGCACTTGAAAATTCATTATTATGAATGCACACATAGTGTTAAACTATATCCCAAAATAGGGTCTAGATAGATAATGACCTTTACATTTATGTTCTTGTTGAGTAAAAACACTTATCTATATATATGAAATAATATTTAAATGAATGGTTCCTTTCTTTTAAAACACACAATACCTTATTTGATAAGAATGCCTTATTCATTAATTTTTAGTCCTCTATGTTCACATACAAAGATCTTGACTATAAACCTGTAGACAACTGTTTCATGTATCTTTCATGACAAATTGATGCTTCTAAACATTTAGAGGTTAACACTTGTAATCATATAAAATGTCCAAATTGGTAATTTGAGTGTGGCTTGCAACACCCCATCCATAAGTCCTTTTTTCATGTTCCTATGACCCTTCTAAGCAGATCTTTGCTCATTACCAGTCATCTAAAACCTTATGAACCATGAATCCACCTCAGCCAAAAAATATTACCTATGTCAATCATATTCCCCTAGGTCCCAAGCCTGTATGATAGGAGTGCCCCATTTGGACTATAGTGTTGGTCACCAAAGTGTCCTATTTTTAGTGCTCCTATGTTTTTATAGTTTGAGCCCCAATGGTCATTTTCATCTGGTCCTTATCCTTAATTAGGTCAGCCTAGCATGAATACATCTAACCCGTGACCAATTATTTCATATAAAATCCCACTCAAATTTCATTTAAAATGGAGGTGACCAAAATTACAAAGCAAGTAAGAATACAAACAAAGCACTAAGGCAAACTTCCATACTCTTTACACATAGTCACCCAACATAGCTGCAAACATAATCAAATCCTCATAATCATCCCTATCCACCTCAAACACTATTAAATTGTCATTTACATCCACATCACACCATTGCACAAAGCACACTATGTAGGAGAACTACATATGGCTTGATCCCTCTTTAGAGTATTGGTGTGTAGGTAGCATTCTCACACAAGCATATGGATTGCATGTTTAATACATATTACACACTAAGCCCCCTTCTTTCTCAAGTGACTCAAATATCATTTTATCAAGCATAATAAAGGGGTATGGTTTGAAGACAAAATCAGCTCCACAATGAGTTCCATGAACAACCAACACTTAATTTTTCATAGACACACTCATATAGGTACAACACAACTACCCAAAAAGTTTTAGGATTTTAAGATTAGTTTGGACAATAATGGTAGGAATAGACAACAACATAAAACACCAAAGTGTGCATTTTTTTGTGCTCCTATCCTTTCATCAAATGAAATCTAGATTTAGGTTTGTAACACCTTCCTAGTCCTGCATAACCATTTTTAACATTTGTATCAGCTATCTCAGTCTATTTTCTAGCTAATTTGTATTTCTTCCTATTTATTGCTATTTTTAGAAAGGTGAAAAAAATAAATAATTGCACAAATGAAGACTATATTTATTGTTATATTCTATACTAATTTATAAATTTAGACTCTTAACTAAAATATTAATAAAACTCCATTATTCCCAAAAATATTAAATCATTTGGTGAACCTAACTTCATCTATGCTAAAAACCCCTAAAACCCCTAGGGAAAATTCCTTGTTGATTTTACCAATATTATTCTAATTTTTTTCTTGCATATATAAATTAGAATTTCACATTAAATTTTTAAAATAATTTCTTTCAAACCCTATTTAAATATAATAGGTCCCTTTACTTTTTGAGTTATCACCTTACATGTTAGTGATCTTCATATTTTTTTTACACATGTTCTAGTTTGTTGTTTTTCAAATCCTAGATTACATTTATTTAATCTTTTCTTTCATTTTTCAAGTTGTTTTCCTTATGCCACATAAGCACCTTGCATCTCTTCCTTTAATACAATGTGAAATACTTAGTGGCAACCCTCCTGAATTCACCCAAATTCCTCCAACCCATACATATACCATGGATAAACAACCAAATCAATTTCCTACTATAGATCCTACACATCCAAATTACACTAATTTTCACGAGAATAAATTTGACAATGAGCAATACCAAAATAATAATGATGATACACACATCAATGTTCATGCTATACCACATTTGGATACTGATCCACTTCTACTTATTCTTGATAATGATGTTGTCATCAAAAAATATTTGATTCTATAGCATTTTAGAGAGAGACTTAAGGAATAGCCCTAAGATCATGCCATTATTTTGCAATCTATCATGGAGATTAAAAATTCTAGGCAAGTTGACTCTTCTATTCCTTTAAAAAAACTAACTACAAATGAAAATATGGGGGAAACTATGTCTCAACTGTAATTTATGAATTTGGCTCAAGAGAAGATGATTAGTATGGTGTTAGTTCCCAAATGAAAACAAAATGAAAGAAACACACTAAGAGAATAACATCTTTAGGCCTAGACACTAGGGAGAGCTTAGTTAACAAAAAAAAATGACAAACACAAATTAAAAGTAAGTAATAAAAAAAAAAATCCTTCGCCTTCCTTGGATGCTCCAAATGCCTTTATAGTAGTGGCTTGTTCAGATTATGCTCATGAAGTCCTTGGAAATGAAAGCTTGACTACCTCCATCTCTCCTTGGCACCTTTGGCTTGTGGCTTAGATTGGCATGGAATAAATTTGTCATGATAAAACTAGTTTCACGAAGCTTTTAGAACCAATTTATCATTATAACTTTGCATTCTCAAGTCTAAAAAATGATGTTCATGGACTCTCTATTTATAGATTTTTGAGAATGTCTAAAATCAACATGAACCATCCATCCTGAAATTGAGATGTGTGGTTGAGAATTAATTCAATTTTTGGAATTAATTTTATAATTATCCTCATCATGACATTGTAATAAGGGGAAATTAAGAGGCATGGAGGGATTTGATGAGGCATGGGAGGCATGTACCCTAATATTTGTGGCATTTATGGCCTAGGGATGTCTTCCCAAGAAATGAGGTCACTTGATGATGCATACATTCAATATCCAATTCCAAAAATAATTTTTTAACAAGTTTCCAAGCAATTATTAATTAGGCCTTGATTTGGGTTAATTAGATTTTAACCATGATTAAGCACTTTATGCACAAATTACCCAAATTGATCACAATGCCTTGTTATTGGTCCTAAATTTGACTGGATTGGAATTGGAAGTCAATGTTAGATGCATTGGAATCATATTCCCATTTAGGATGTTATCAATATAAAATAATAAAGGAATGTGTCTTGTGCAAGACAATTGATAAGAAAGATAAATCCAAAGCACCTAGGTGCAAAATTATCATTTTGACTCAAAATAATGTAATCAAAGTTAGGTAGCCCACAAATTGCATTACCCCATTCAAGGATACCCTAGTCAAAATTGGCACTTAAACATGTTAGATTCACATCATTTAACATGTTTTAGTGTTTTTAAGCCAAATTGTGCATTTTGGGTGGAAATTGGCCAAAAGCTTGATTAGAGGTTATCAGTGGCTAGTTTTAGGTCTACAGTTTGCCCTTGTTTGGGAAGGCATTACAAGTTATAAGCATAGTAACATCTTCTCAAATAATGAAAAGGTCATGTATGCCTACAAGCAATGATGATAAACTAACTATATGATGCCCCCTCAAGGGAGTGATTGGGACAAGTGGGTCAACAAATGGTCCCTCAAAATGAAAGAAGTGAATTGAGGGGACCAAAGAAAGGAAAGATGATGGGGTGAAAACACAATGATGTTGAAAAGGTAGTCAAAGTAATTGAGAATGCAAGTGGGATGGTGTACAATTGTTTTCCTAAAGGTTATTATAAGCATTATATCATGATAGTGGCAACATGGTATGATAACACAATGATTTGCCTAAATATGGTTATAATCTTTGAGAAGATGGAGCTGTCCTAGTTAGGATAGACAAATAAGATAATGATGTGCCCTTGTATAGGTATAAAAAGTAAAGTGGGGACAATATAATGATTTACCCAAAGGTGGTTATAATCATTAAGAAATATAGGTGAGATGGTGTGAAATGATTTGCCCATAGGTGGTTATATTAATTAGAACCTAATTATGGAAAACATGATAAAATTCACTGAGGATGATGATAACTTAACATAGAGGTTAATGAAGAATTGGAACAACCTACTAGTAAGGAGATGCTTATCTAAATTAATAAAGGTTGAAATTATTTCATTCTTATTTAATCTATTTGGGATCTAATTGGGAGTGAATCAAGATGTTGGTGTTGAAGAGATGCCACCATTGTTGAATAGACTTCTTGAAGCTTAAGTTTGTTGTATCATGTGTCATTAGGCATCATGGTATAACATCATGAGGACTTGGCTGAAATATGCATAAGGACTGACTCTTGAAATCCAATACTCAATAGAAAATAATACACCAACAATAAAAACCATGATGACAGTGTAAACATATGAATATGGATGGATTCAAGTGTAATTATGGGAAAGGAATAACCTAATGATCACACATAAATTGAATCAATGCAATAGTATTGAAAGCAAACAAATAGACAAACAAACAAACAAACAATAAAGAAACACTCAATAGAAACATAAAAATATTACCCATAGAAAATAGGTGCTAACTTAACAAATGAACAAAATGGGGAAATAGAAGAAAAGGAAGGGGGTGGCCAAGCTGTCTCCATATGTACTAGGTAGGTGGATGTTGCCTACATAATTCCATAGATGTAATATCCAATAAAAAAACTTCAAGCCAAATGTAGTTCTCCCAAGGAATGGGAAGAATGTGATAATTGAGGAAAATAAATAAAATGGATATGATATAAGAAGAGGAATGGTCTTGCAAAATGTCAAGTGTGTGAGAGAAAAGGCCAAAAAGGATGGGGAAACTAACTGATAAGTGATTTTATTGTAAATTAGTAAGGGTTCCCAGAATCTTTAAGGCAAAGAAGTGGTTAATGTTTTTGATATAATGTGAGATGGGATACCATAGTGGTAAATGAGATGGTTGAAAATGAATTTGGAAAATTTCTTTCTAGTCACATAAGTGAGGGGTATAGCTTCAATCCACTTATTGAAATAGTCAGTGATGGTAAGGATATGTTTATGGCCATCAGATGAAGTGGGCTTAATCTTCCCAATAAGGTCAAGTCCCCATGTAGAAATGGCCATGGTATCAACATCAGTTTAAAACAATTTTTTGGGGCATGAATCATATTAACATTTTGTTGACATTTATCACATTTTTTACATATGCAGTGGCATCTGCATCCATTATGGGCCAATAATAACCAGTATGCAAGATATTTTTGGATAGGACTACCCTACTATAATGATCTCCACATACTCCTTCATGAAATTCTCTTAACGCTAGTGTAGACTTGATCGAAGTTAAACAATGAAGTAGGTTTCCATCAAAACTATGATAGTAAAGGGTGGATCTAAGTAGAGTATAATGAGTGGAATGATAAATGAAGGCTTTGGTTTGTTTTTAAGATAGATTAGATGAAAAAACTTGGTCATGAAGGTAGTTGTAAAGGTCTGAGTACTAGATAGAATTAAGACCAACAATATCACAAATCATGGCCATGGTTGAAGGTTCATGTGCTGGTTCTGACAAATTATTGATGAGGAAATGATACTCTCTAACTTTATCTATTTGTTGAATCAGAGAACCAATAGTAGCCATGGCATCTAAAATTTTGTTACTAGCCCTTGGTATGTGATCAAACTAAATATTGGTAATTTATTATTTAAGAGTGTCAATCATGGCTTTATATGGAACCAGCATGTCATCTTTGGTCTGAAAATGATCTGTGACCAATTGATGACTAACTAAGAACCACCATAAACTTATAGAAGAAATATATTCCAATGCACTACTTGTCAAAGTCCTAAAAAAAGTGCCTCATACTTGGCCATGTTGGTTATACAAGGAAAGTTAATTCTAAAAGATTTAGGGATTATATCCGTTATGCTGTAATATACAATAGGCCTAACCCAAATCCATATGCAGTAAATGAACTATCAAAATATAGCTTCCATGGATACTCCTCAAGGAGTGTGTCAATGATGATCATTATGGATTCATAAATAAATTGAAATGTGAGTAGTTTTGTGTCTATGAGAGGTGCTTTAGCATGTTGATCTATAAGAACTTGTCCCTTAATTGCCTTCTAATTGACATACTCTATGTCAAACTCACTGAGAAGCATGATCCATTTATCCATTCTACAGTGTAAATCTATTTTAGGTAGTAGATACTTGAGTGGATCTACCTTTGAAATGACCATGGTCTTATTATTCAACATATAATGGCACAACTTCTGAGCTATGAAGACCATGGCCAAACAAGCTTTGTCAATAGGTGCATAGTTATGTTCATATGTAACCAAGGTATGGCTTAGGTAGTATATGGTGTGCTCCTTTCCATTTTCATCATGTTGAACCAAGAGTGCCTCTAGAGCATGGTCGGTAGATGATAGGTATAATAAGAATGGATTTCCTAGCATAAGAGGTAATAAAATAGGTGGATTAACAAGATAGTCTTTGAGTTGTTGAAAAGAATTTGGTACTGATCATTCTAGTGAAAAATAACTCCCTTCTTCATAAGGTGTGTAAATAGATGGCACATATCTGCTAACTGAGAGATGAAGTGTCAGATTGATTGGATCTTAACCTACAAACTATGAAGTTACTTCAAATTGGTTGGTGGTAGCATCTCAATTATAGCATGGACTTTAGTGAGATCAAATTAAATACCTCTATGAGACATGATGAAGCCAGGTAATTTTATTGAAGTTACACCAAACAGACATTTATTTGGATTGAATTTGACTTTGTACTCCCATAATCTTTCAAATATCTTATGTAGCATTATTGGATGCTTAGCCCTAGTTTTGGATTTTCCTAATATGTCATCAACATAGTCTTCAATAATATCATGCATCATATAATGGAATATGCTAGTCATGGTTGTTTGATATATAGCTCCAACATTCTTAAGGCCAAATAGCATTACTTGATAAAAAATATTCCCCATGGAGTGGTGAACATTGTTTTATGTTGGTCTTCTGGTGCTCTTCTAATCTAGTTGTATCTTGAAAAGCCATCCATGAGTAAGCATTTCATAACCAACCATGGATTCGATGATCATGTCAATATTAGGTAAGGGACAAACATCTTTAAGATAGTCTTTGTTGATGTCTCAAAAATTAGTAAAAATTTTGATCCCTTCAGGCTTTTTACTAATATGTACCACATTAGATATCCATTCTGAGTAGCCAATGGATCAAATAAATCCTACTTCTAAGTGTTTTTATAGATATTTCTTTACCAATACAACAATGCAAGGATGTATCTTACGTAAATTTTGTTTTACTATTTTGGCATCAAAATTAACCACAAGGTTGTGTAGAACCAAGGTGGCATCTAAACCTGGCATGTCAGAATAGGCCATGCAAAGATATCTACAAATTGTCTCAATAGAGATGTAAAGACATCACATTCCTCCTTAGTGAGGGATACCCCTAATTTTATCTATTTTAAGTCTGATGGAGTCTTTATATTTACCTGTATTGTATTTTTGACTAGAAGGGTCAAACTATCTTCTAGGATAGTAGGTATTGACTTGAACTATTTAATTATGTCAAGGTCCTTTATTAGTACTTGCTCTTCAACTTCTTCTAGGCATGATGAATCTGGGTCCCATAATGGGAGATATAGACATGTAACAAAAACAATCATAAATTCTTGAAGAATTTGATCAAATACTTTTTGTTTCTTAAAGTTGAACTCGGATCCATAAGCAAGTTCATTGTTGGTGGTATCCTAATCTAAATTCAAAGAAGAATGAAAATCCCTATCTAATGGTGCCTGAAATAGGTTTTAACCACTAGACTAGCCTTTATCTTTACTTTTTCCTAGTCAGAAAGCACCTCAAAGAGGTTTTCACTTTGGGACCTAACTGTTTTACATATTTGTTTTTGGCTAAGGGTGTCACTCACTATCCAAAATAGGCTATAGGATCCAATGTTATTGAGAATCCTGATTTATGATCTCACAATGGAACATTGTCTCTAAGGCCTAAAAATTCATAAAATACATCATCATTCTAGAACTCATCAATCTGCAGATAGGATTCTTGTTGGTCCTAATCTATCAACTAGGGATAATATAATGGCAAAGGGTTGTAATGAATGGCAAAGGTAAGGGTACAAATGGCATTATTTTCAAAAAGGTTGGTTTCATCTAGGTTATCAAAGGTGAGGTTATGATCAGACTCTACTTCATTGTCGACATCATCATCACTAATTACTGGTGATGGGTTTTGAATGAAATATGTGGGGTCATTCTAGGTATTTTAAATCCAATTCCATAAGGTCTTTCATACTTAGTCATGGAAATTTGCTTGATATTTCCTTTTTGATTCAGTTTGAGGCCTCTTCCTTCATAATTGTGATGCTCCATGATCCTATTCAGAATAGGATACTTTGAAATTTTATAAAAATCAACATGGTTGTTATTGTATAACCATGATTCATCCCCTTTAAGAGGATCAGGTTCTAGGCTCAAAGCTAGTACAAATGTGACAGGTCCCTTATCTTTGTTCTTTTGTTGCCAATGCATATGTGGGGTGGCTTTAGGTCACCCAAAAGTTTTCAAATTCTGAGGAAGATTAGCAATATGAAATATATCATAGGTCACATACTCTCCTGATCCATTATCTAAAATGGTGAAATGATTAGAAGATTTAAGAGATAGCATGTGGGAAAGGGAATCCAAGGAATTAATATCTATGCAATTATCTAGTGAAGGACTAATAAGTATAGCTTTTCATTTATCCTACTTGGAACTTGGATTCATGCCATACTAATAATTATAGATTTGAAATTCAGCCTTAATATGTTTGTCGTGTTCATATGTGTGTAAATCTCTTGGAATATTCACTTCCATCCCTAAGTGGGAAAACATGATACATTGGTGCAGTGTTGATGGGACTGCATGAATCTCATGTAACCAAGGCCTGCCTATAAACATATTATATGATAAATCAAGATCAAGCACATGGAAAAGCGTATCATGGGTTAAAGGCCCAACTATAATTAGAAAACTAATGGTGCCTTGTGATTCTCTTTCATGATTATCATATGATTTGATAGTTATTATTTTTGGCTAGAGATTTACCATTGTGTACCCAAGAAACTTGATGATCTTTAGAGACACTATGTTGAGGCTAGATCCATTGTCTATAAGGACATATTTCACTTTATGCCATCTAATACAAACTTCTATGTATAATGGATTATTATGGAGTGGGCTAATGGAAGACATATCATTTTGGTTGAATGTGACTTGTTGGGCTAGAGCTAGGTGTCCAACCAAATCTTGAAATTGATTAGGGGATATGTCACTAGCAACTATGGATTGGGTCAAAAACTCATTCAAGATGTTCTTTTAGATTATTAACATTTGTATCAAATCTAAATTAAAAATTTGTGCTAGTGTCTTCTATAATTATTCCATAATATCAAACATCTTGCCTTGGTTAGTAGTAAATGGTTTATTTCGAGGCTAAATAGTTAGTTGGATGAAAGGAAAAGTGACAGATGGTTGTGGGCATAAGATAGTAATATTTAACCTCCAAGTTGTGATTTCACAATCATGATTAAATAATAGATCATTATTTCTAATCAATGTTAGGGATGTGTGGGACCAGATAAGATAAGTCTTCGTTGCCGATGCACTCACATGTGGTCATGTGGCAAGGATGAGTTGTCGATGTAAGGTCTAAAATGAGAATTCTTAGTTTGTTGGTTTTCCTATATGCATTTCTAGGTCAAAGAAGGATTATCCATGTAATTGGGTTGAATGTTGTTGTTTAGTAATGGTCTAGGCTAGTTAATGTTTGGTCTACGATTAATGGAGATGGTATTAACACTACCCCTTGTAATATGACCTATAACCCTATGGTAGTCATGTATAATTGCATGGTAGGTTTGTTTGTTATTACCATTATGACCTTGGTTTTGTCCATTATTTTGTCATTATGGGTTATACTATTGATTTTGTTTATTCTACTAGTTTGGCCTTTGATTTTGATACTGTTGATTTTGTTGATGCACTAGTCATTATTGTTATTGTTGCTGATTATTTTGCTACTACTGATTGTTATGTCAAGGAAAGGGGTTTTGATAAATCCCAAGAGTTTGATTGGAAGTAAAATCACCATTATCTAATATTATCTCCCAATTATCCAACATATTCTCAATTAAATGCGTGATTTGGACACATCTTCATAGATTATACCCGTTAACCCAATGATAGTCATATAATTCATTTCACAGTACCAGTCAAGATAAGGAATGCCTTGCAGATAATGATTTGGTATAGGATAACTAATCAAATTAGTAACATCAAGCTTGAAAAATATAGACTCAATATGTTTTCCTAGGTCACTAAGACACGATTTATAGGCATGGTTCTCCTAGAAGGAGGGGTTTACAATGGTACAACTACTATATTTATTATGTAGGTCTTGGTTGTTATACTTGCGATATTGGTTGGAGAGGTTTCTAGGTAGGAGTAAGCTAAAAATTTGGTGAAGATGATGTTTTCACCATTTGCACATGATGGGATTTAGTTACTCCATTTCCCACAACATTCCTATCATGGTTGAATTGCTTTAGTCTTTCTTGATTATTGGCCTATGCTAGTTTTGATGCTCATGCTTGAATGGGATGTTATTCATTTCCCTAATTGGTACCTTAATTTTGATTAGTTTAATTAATCTTGATAACTCCTTTATTTATGAGTGCTTGCTCAATCAACAAGCCTTTGTTAATGATTTCCTTGAAAGCATGTGCACATTGTAGTTTTAAATGATAATCTATCTCACTGTGCAAAGTTTTGGTAAACACAGTGGCTAATTATTTATCCAATAAACTATGGGTGAAATGACTTACAAGGGCTCTCCATCACTATAAATAACTTTCAAAACTCTCACCAACTTTTTTCTTTACTTGTGTTAAGTCCACTAATGAAATCTCATGCTCGAGATTATAGCAAAAGTGCTGCACAAACTTATCAAAAAGATCATCAAAATTTGTTACTAATTTTTTTGGCAACTTCAAAAACAACTCCAAGGATTGTCCAAATAAGCTCCTTGAAAATAATAGCGAAAGGTATATGTCGTTATATGCCACTGGTTGACATGTGACAAAGAATTCGGTCAAATGAGCCTTAGGGTCACCTTTCCCTTGTTTTTATTAAATTTTAGTGGTTCGTATCTTGGAAGAAATGGTATCTACAAATAATCCATGTTGAATGGATAGGAACATATGCCATGCAATTTGAACTTTTTAGTTTATTTACCACCTTGAATAGTAGAAATTACATCCTTCATCTATTGTAATTCTTGGAATAGGAAACTGGAAAGAATATTAGCTTGAGGGAGAATATTAGTTTAGGTAAATGGTTAAGAGGCCACAAGTGGGACACTTTGACTAGGGTAGGATATAGATATATATTGGAGTAAATTGGTTTTGTTGGGGAATGGACCAAGAATATGCATACATGGATTAGGATGCACTAAAAATTACACAATTGGTTGTGTGATATTCTAGTTTAGGTTGGTGATAAAGGTTTGACATGGGGAATTTTATGGTTGGGATGGAGGGATATAACTATACTATGCATACTATGGTTGAAAAGGGACATGTTATTGACTAATCAGACCTTGTTATTGAGTGGAAACTTGTGGACCAAGACCTTATCTTTGGATTTGTAGCCCATTTTGAACCAATGGTTGTCTATTAAGTACCTAAGAAACATGGGGACCTCCTTGTTGCATGAATCCCTATGAAGAAGTAAAAGTAGGTTGTATATTCAACATCTATCATTTACCAATAGTTTCACATTGTTAACTAGTCATTACTTGGTTTTGGATTTCCATATCAGTCCATGACTAAAGAGGTATGTTCATCATTACCTAATGAGGTGGAACATTAGTTTCCCTTGATCGAGGTGGAAATGTATTTATCCTCTATTACGTTGATACACTAGATTGTGCATGTTGTTGTGGAATACTACTCATTACTTGTTGAGGAGGAGTAGGTTTTGTCACATTTTATCATTGAGGTATGACATTAGCCATTATTTGATTACCTAATCCTATAGGTTTTACACGTGAGGAAGCATCTAATTGAGGTTGGGGTGTGGAAACTCCTATTTCCTGGTATGATGATCTATTCATATGATTAACTATAATCACATGTTATTGGCTAATTGTTTGTACATTAGTACCACTTTGATCGAGATTGGATGTTTTTTTTGCACATTGTCTACTACATTTGGCTCACTATTCAGTGTAGAGGCTGAAGAGACTTCTTCAATAATGGGCATATGCATCAAGTTATCTATTCAAGTGGTTTGTATAAATGGGTCATAATTCAAATTTTCTTGTCTAGTTAACTCTATCAATACTCTTTTTGAAGGAACTAGGTCAATAAGATGCTTATTTACCATGTTTATCTGATTGAAATCATGTGCTAGATTCATGTAGGTTTGATATGTTGTCTAAATTTGGTTAAAGTGATCTTCCATGATGTTTTTTAATTGATTAGATATATTAGGATCTTGGTATGTTGTTTGGACTAGAGCCATCAGATTTCTAGAAGAACCCTATTGATTGTAAATGATATTATGGAACACTCTTACTAGATTTTATAAATTTTCATGGGGGAAGTCTGTTAGAAACTTGGCCCCTACCTCTATGGCTCTAACCAAAATCTCATCTTTGTTCTCTAACAAATGTCTCTCAAATAAAAATGGATCATAAGTGAAAGATGTATTAGTAGAATATGACTATTGAAGTACTGGCTCACCCACTATGGGTATTATAGCTGGGTATTATGTAGTTTATTCTTGGTCTTATTTTGAATAAGGTGGTGTGTTAACTAGATAGCTAGCCAATGGATCTTGGATTTGTGCCCCTAATTGAGTATTATAAGAGGGATAATAATCCATCTCATAAGCAATATTATTTGCATAGGAGTCTTGCACCATTTCTTCATGCGTAACTACATTACTAATCCCTAGATTGTAAATGAGTTCAGTACAAGTGTAGGAGTACATGTTGGGATCCATAGTCAATGCTTTTATGATAAAAGATAAAAGAGCTAATACAAAAGTTAAAAATGAAAATGTATATAATAGATGATATTCCAACTTGGTCTAGATTTGTCAAAAGGATCAAAAGGTTTATGCAATGTTTTTTGAGGAAACAAGCTATCTTGAAGTATCTAATGTTTCACTATTCACACAAAGATAAACAAGTAAATGGACCTAAAATCAAAATGACAAACTCTAAGGTCGAAGTGTTTCAAATCAATCTAATCTAGGAATTTAAAAGTTGTTAGGTCTTTTGACCAAATACAAGGCAAAAAGTTAGGCTCAAACAAAGCATGTGCTAGGACTCTTGGCCAAATGACGTCAAAAGCTAGACTTTGAAATAGATGAAAGTTTTAATCTAACAGATTTGAAACACTTCTAAAAAACACTAGGCATTTGATTCTTGGACATGAAATTGATCAACTAGGTATAAGGTATGAATTAGAAAGAACTTTTAGAGATAGTTTATTTTCTCAAAAAAAGGTATAAAACTTGCTTCTTTTGACAAACAAGCTAGACAAAAGTGAGCAGTATAACTATTTTAGATAAAAGATCATAAAAGTACATTTGGATTGGTCTAAAAATGTAGGAACAAATTTGAAACTCTATGCAATAATGTCTATGAAACAATATTCAAAATGCTTTGGGTAGCATAATGATGCTATACTACTCAAAAGGTGTAACAAAAAGGTTTGCTTCAAAAACTCTCTAAGGCAAAGATATTTTCCTACAATTTTGACATCATAACACTAATTTCTTAACCCAAAATATTGTGGTGCACAGACTCAAAGTGCAAGTGTTTAGCATAAAACGACTTAATTCTTATCAAGTGATGACAATGATTATGAGTCTTAAATGGCCTTTATCCCAACTTGGAAATTGAACCTAAGTTCCCTCAAGTTTAGTGCAAATGGCAAACCCACTTAACACATCAACCCTATAAACTTATAAAGGTGAAATTTTGAATTTAGATTATAAGTGGACTTAAAAAACTTTGGTAAAGGCCTAGACTCAATTGGGTAGCATAACTATGCCAATGTGGATGATATGACTCTCAATCTTTTGATGAACTTTTAAACAAGGCAAATTGATGATCTCAAGTAGGCAACATAATGCCTCTTTATTCAAAGGAAAATTTGGACTATGTGTTTGGTTTGGATTGTTTGTTTACACCAAGTTTTGACTCCAAATAAGACTTTAATCTAGGATAAGACTAACTAATTAATTGCTCTTAGATCCTAAACTGACAATGTTTCTTGGTATTATTGGAATCCATCAATATACATCATTTGAGAGGATTTTAAGTGTTCATCAAAAAGTAAATGCACATTATATAGTAGGGTTTTTACACCCCCCCCCTTCTCTCAAATGATAATACTATGGCATGGACCTTGAAGTGCACCTTTAACCAACAATACTTCCATGACAAGTGGGGATTTATCTAAGATCTAACAAGTTTTCAAATGATCGAGCGGAATCAATTTCACAATGACTTTCATGCCAAACAATGCAAAATAAAAGCATTGAATTTAGGTCTATATGACTTAGCTTGTTGTAAAAAGGTCTAGTCCTTTTTGCAACCACTACATCCTATTATTAGCTTAGTATAGTGCAATGTCCAAAATTCCACTACATCCTATGTGCAACTTGAAAGGAGCCAAATGAAGTCAATACTAGGAGATGAAACCCTGGGTCAAAGCTTCCCTAAAGAACTTATGGGAGGTGATGAAGTCCCCCTTACAAGCCAAGTTTACATAAACATAAAGAAATAATGAAAGTAGAAATACTTTAGGGTCAGTGTCAAGGTCACCCAAACTTTGATGAGTTTTTGGGGTGTGATTTAGATGACTTTATTTGTAAGCTTTGGACTAGGCTAATTGCAAGAAGAATGGTGCTTTCGATTCCAAGAGTTCCCTAAAGAAGATAAATGGAAGAGAATACAAGAAACATTCCTATTTTTGCCAAACAAAATTTAATCTAAACAACTAAATAAATACAAAAATCTTGTAAAATGTGGGTTCATTTTTAATCCCAAAGGGAAAGTGAGGTGGTGTTCATTTAACCCATTGGTCTTAGTTGTAACTTTGAAAAACATTCACCATAAACATCTAAATTCTTTTTTTAAATACCAAAACAAGGTTCCTAATTAATTTTTAAGCATGCAAAGGGTGATCTAAAACATGTTTCTAGAAAATGCCAAGTTTAGTCCTATAGCAAAAATGTTAGCATGTCCTTTAGATTTTAAGCTCTATTTGGTTTGAAACAATAAACTTTAGAAAAAGAGCTCTTGGGTGTGTGTTTTAAGAAAAACATAGTGATCAACGTTAGTTTATATAACTGATGATGGTGATATTTTCTAACCGATGTTGGTTATCTAATTGACATCATTTATACCAATGTGATCGATGACAAGTATATAACTAATATCAGTTTTACTAATCAATATTGGTTATTGATATGCAGTTGATGTCATTCTTACCTATCGATGTCAGTTACTATGTAAAATTGTGGCAAACAAAAATGGCAAAATAAAGTTAGAAAATTAATTTGTAAGATTTTTAAGGGTCCAAATGAATATTTTAAAGTTGTAAAATGATCTTCTTTAGGTGTGAGATGCATCTAGTACCACCAAGCATGCCATAATGTGATCTAGTAATTTGGCTCAAGAGAGGATGGTTAGTATGGTGTTAGTTTCAAAATGAAAACAAAATGAATGAAACACACTAATAGCATAGCATCTATACTCCTAGACACTAGGGAGAGCTTAGTTAATATAAACAAATGACAAAAACAACTAAAAAGTAAGGAATAAAACACAAGAATTCCTTCACCTTCCTTGGATGCTCCAAATGCCTTTGTAATAGTGGCTTGCTTGGCTTGTCCTCATGAAGTCCTTGGCAATGAAAGCTTGACTACCTCAATTTCTCCTTGGAACCTTTGGCTTGTGGATTAGTTTGGATTGGAATAAATTTGGCATGGTAACACTAGTTTCATGAAGCTTTTATAACCAATATTGCATTATAACTTTGCATTCTCAAGTCTTAGAAATGATGTTCATGGTCTCTCTATTTATAGATTTTTGAGAATGTCTAAAATCAACCTAAACTATCCATCCTAAGATTAAGATGTGTGGTTGATGATTAATTCAATATTTGGAATTAAGTTCATAATTATCCTCATCATGAAATTGGAAGAAGGTGAAATTAAGATGCATGGGAGGGATTTGATGAGGCATGGGAGGCATGAATATTGATATTTGTGGCATTTATGGCCTAGGGATGTCTTCCTAAGAAATGAGGTCACTTGATGATCAAATATTCAATATCCAATTCCAAAAATAATTTTTTAAATTTTTTTCATGAAATTATTAATTATGCATTGATTTGGGTTAATTATCTCTTAAGCGTGTTTAGGCACTTTGTGAACAAATTAACCAAAATGATCAAAATGCCTTGTTATTGGTCCTAAATTTGACTAGATTGGAATTGGAAGTCAATGTTAGATGCATTGGAATCATATTCCCATTTAAGATGTTATCAATAGTAAATAACAAAGGCACATGTCTTGTGTAAGATATTTGATAGGAAAGAGCAATCTATAGCACCCAAGTGCAAAATTTACATTTTGACTCAAAATAATATAATCAAAGTTAGCTAGCCCATAAATTGCATTGCCCCATTTAGGGATACCCTGGCCAAAATTGGCACTTGAATTTTTTATATTCACATCATTTAGCATGTTTTAGTGTCTTTAGGCCAAATTGTGCATTTTGGGTGGAAATTGGCCAAAACCCTGATTGGAGGTTATCAGTGGCCAGATTTAGGTGTCTACATCAACAAACCCTTATAGTATCCCAACCTTCCTATGTGGTACCACCAATTATGGCTAGTACATCTTCACCTCCTGATGTGGCTGCCCTTATTAAAGAGATCAAATCTCTTCAATCCAAGGTGATACATCTTGATTAAGGTTCCTCTAGACCAACACAAGATTTGGACTCTTTTTCTCTACTTCATACACCATTGGCACAACATATTGCTTCTACATCCTTGACACCAGGTTATATTCAACTCAAGCTCACTCTATATGATGGCAAGGGTGATCTAGAGACATTCTTGAGAGCTTTTCATCTAGAATTATTGGATTATGTGCCAAATTACTCGTTACTAACCAAGATATTTCCATGAAGTTTAAATTATTATGCTCTATAGTGGTTCTATAGTCTACCGAATCAGTCGGTCAAAGCATTCAATCCTTTAGATAACTTGTTCCTTAATCATTTCAGCATTAACATGTATGACAAGGTTTCTTATGCCCAAGTTTCACAATAGAAACAAAGTTTAAATGATCATCTCATAGATTATGTTTTTAGATATAAGACTATATTAGATAAAATGACTATCCCCATGGCCAATCAAGAATTACAATATCTCTTCAAACAGATTCTTATACCACCTTTGCATGAGTCAATAATGTTTAAAACAATTTTTTCCTTCACTAAGTTATGTCATAAACTAAAGGAAAGGGAAATCAAAATAATTTCAATGGGAAAACTCAAGTACAAAAGCATATTAGAAACAAGAAAAAAGAGTAATAGTAAAGTCCCATACAAAGTAAAGGTTAATGATAGAAAAAGTCAAAATCAACCTACCTTTAATGTAGCTTTAGATCCCCCTCAACAAGTGGTTTTATCATCACCTCCTCAATGAGCCTTTACCAATCTACCAATATCTCTAGCCAAAATCTTACATCAGCTATTGGAATGCAATATCATAGCTTTGCCTCCTATTTGAGAAGTTGATACAATAAAACCTCTTCCATAAGGATATGATTAGAATCATTCTAAAATTTTCATAGGGCACCAGTCCACACAATGAATAGATGCATTAGTTTGTAACACATGATATAGGACTTGATAGATGGAAACGTTATTGATCTTGCCACTCCAGTTGAGCCTCCTTAAAAAAAAACACAAGATAAGGCTTTGAAATTTTTCTCAGATCCTTTCCCATAGCATTCTAAATAGGAGATAGAGGTCACAATAGGTGTTCACCATACATATCATGCACATCCTCCACTAGATATATACCAGGCACCTTTAGTTGAGTCACATCCTTTGAGAAACATGATTAGTGTGTATAATTCTAAAGTTATAGCTAGACCTTTGATCTCCTTTTTAGAGCAAGAAATAGTTGAGGATGATTCATATTAGTATGCACTCTTTATCAGATCTTGCATTGATCACCATCCCATTTGTAGTGTTCTCATAGACAATGGATCTAGTGTGAACATGTGCACTATGACATTACTTTAGAGTTTGTGATATTTAGAGTAGGATATCACCCTGATGGACATAGTTATTAGTGGATTCAGTGGGCACATACAAAGCACATTAGGTCATATTTCACTTCCTTTATAGGTTGTTCTAGCACATGTGGCTACACCATTTACCATTGTTCCCATTGAAAGAGTCTTTGAAATGTTACTTGGTCAACCATGGATATAAAAACTTTGTGCATTACCTTCTAAAGTTTATAGATGCATGAAATACATTCATACTAATTAGGTTGTTATAGTTGGTAGAGTTTCGTATGAGTTACCACTCCCCACTTCAGAGCCATATCTTAATCTTTAGTCACCATTTTTAACTTCTCCACTAGTTATAATTCTTCCTCCAATTAAAATTTAGACACAATTGAGGCCTCCCTCACTAGAATATGAAGTTCATACACTTCCATAGAGGCTTCTCTTAGAGTGACCAATACAACCTTAACAATTTTAAGATTTTAGATATTTTCTAGCTACAATATTTACACCTAGGGCAACATCATTGGGGTCTCATACCTATACACACAAAGTACATTTTTAGATAGCTTCTTCTAGTAATATATGGGTCTCTAAGAGCCCCATAGTTGCATCCACTTCTCAGAATTATAGGGGGACCCCATAGTTGGTTTACATTATAAATATTTTAGAGCACTTGCAACATACACAACTTTTAGAGTCATAGTATCAACCCTTCCATCATGATTCACAATCATGCATGATCCCTCTCCTTGATAAATGACACCATGATAGGGAGTCTCTTATGATACTCATCAGTTAGTATCATTTCTTCTCAATCTTTCTTATACATAATTTCTCAACTTACTTATATATAATTTTTTAGATTACTTGCACATAATGTCTTTTCAATTACTTGTACATATCTTATGCAAACATACCAAAAACAATACAATATTTCAAAATACCAAAAATAATATAACATATCAAAATACAAAAACATTCAAATAATTTGAAACACTAAAAAAAAATCAATTGTATGTATTATCCATGCTTTACATTTTTACTACCATGTTAGACTTATATTTTGTTATTATATGCTATTGTTTATCCATTTATCTACATTACCATGCTTCACTTGATCTTTTTGAGTGTGTGTAGTGATACCCAAATCCTTGATTGCTTCACTCTACCCATTGAGAGGGCATCTTACTTCTACATTCAAGACATACATCAACATATCTACTTACTAAGGGCATTTTATACATGACTACACCATCTAGGTTATGCCATTCATACACAACACACTATAGTTACAATTTTTATGTACATTACTTAATAGATTACATAGATTATTCTATCAACCCTCACTAGTATATGGCACTTGTGTATTTCTTAGCATCTACCTAGTCTTGTACACATGTTTTGTATACTTTCACTTCTTGCTTTGATTATTTAGATACGATAGTATTTCCAAAATTTACATGCCTTCCTTTATTGCTTTGAGTAACTAGATGTGATTGCATTTCTCAGTTCCTATTTTATTGCTTGTGTGTGCCTTAGGACATTTGTCAATGTCTTTTTCTTATTCTCTTGTATGTACTTATGGCCCTTGTGTGAATATTACCTGTTTACAATTATATGTGTATATGGACATTTTAACATGTCTTTTATGCTTGCTTTCCCAGTTTGAGTGACATATTCTCATGTCCCTTATTTTCTTGGCTCCTTGGCCTCTTTTGTATGCTTCTTGCTTATTTCCTTGTGTGCTTGTTTTCTTCTTAGTTTTTTGTAATTCCATGATCCATATCATGCTTTATCTTGCCTTTTTAGATTCCATGATGGACATCATGCCCCATCCCTCCTTGAAAACTAACTATATTTCTAGTTTTAGCTCAGTATAATGTACATGATATTAAATTATTACATCTATCTAGGCATACCCTTGTTAATCTAACAATCTCTAACACAAATAATGTTATATATTGAGACATATTTTTTATTATCATTATTATATCATGTATTTTATAGCATAACACACTTGCAAGGGTATTCCTTGTTAGGGTACTCATTGTAGGGTCTTCATTCCTACTCTCAAAAGAGGGGGCAATAAATAGGGGTTTTAATCATAGAAATCAAATCCCTTTATTAGTCAAAAATATATTTTTAGAACACTCAAAACATAAATCAAACTTTAAAACATATAGAATAGACAAAAAAATAGTGATGAATATAGAACAATCATCAAAAATAGTAAAGGACAAGAGTGCCATATTTATATTACAATATTGGACACCAAAGTATCCACTTTTCAGTGCTCCTATCCAATTAACTAAAAACCCAAAATTTTTAGAAATAGATAAAAAGGTAAGGTTAATTATAATTTTATTAGTTATAGTTCAATTTAGATTAGCCAGTTTCAATATAGTTTTACTTGGATTATCTAGATATAGGGAGCATCATGCATGGTATGATTTCTCTCACTTCCAATTTTAGTTTAGGAAGTTGATATAACTTCTAGATCATAATCCATGTTACAGACACTAGTGATTGGGGGAAATATACATGGCACATTTTCCTTCTTTTCTTTCTAGTTCACTGTATTACCCAAGTATTCTTAGTAGTTGTGTGCCTTATTTCATCTATAGGTGGTTAGCATCATTTTAGAGTGGCTTTCATATAAGCCTAGTTCTTAGTTTTAGATTGGCTTTCATAAAATCCTAATCTCCACCTTTCAAAGTGGCCAAGATTGGCCTTGGTCTTTGTACACATTTGGCTATCCATACCACATTATCAAATTATAGAGCATTCATAGGCAACATGAGCCATATTATACAATACACATTCATACTATTATCATTTCATAGTTCACAATTACTGGGAAATGATGGAGCCAAATGACTAACTGGCCTTTGTATTCTTGAGCCACTTACTCAGAGGGATTGGACATACAATCCAAACATTGATTAACACATTCATGATCACATAGCTTCAATACATAGTAAGTGATGATAGAGCCAAAGGGACAACCTTTGTATTATTGATCCACTATTAAAGAATTGACCAATCAGCTCCATTCATGATATTAATCTTGGAACAACACATACCCAACATCACTCAACATTACTCAACATCATAATAGGTTTTGTATTGGTTAACATACTCAGTGAAGTGTATTCATTCCTTTCTCTTCCTCTCTCTTTTACCCAACCTCTGTATATTTTAATTTTAGACAAAGCATGTCTAGTAAGAACTGATCTACTCCTTATTTTCTCTTGTATATTTACAGGTCATTCTATTCTCTCTATATGCACACACAACATCACACATCTTCATGGGCTTCACCCTTACAGGTAATTTCAGGTATGTTATTTGTTTTTCCTTTATCTTACTATTTTGATTTGATGCATGACTAAAATAAGGGGGGGTAAATGTAGTCATATAAAATGTCCAAATTGGTAGTTTGAGTGTGGATTATGACACCCCATCTATAAGTACTTTTTGCATGCTCTTACGACCCTTCTAGGTACCTTTTTGCTTGTTACTATTCATCTAGAACCTTCTAAACCCTGATTCCACCTCAACCAAAAAGTATTATGTATGCCAATCCTATTTTCCCAATTCTTGAGCCTATAGGATAGGAGCTCCCCATTTGGACTATAGCATCAGACACTAAAGTGTCCCATTTTTGATGCTCCTATCCTTTTGTACTTTAAGCCCTAATGGTCATTTTCATTTGGTCTTTATCCTTAATTAGGTTAGCCTAGCATGAATACATCTAACCCATGGACAATTATTTCCTATAAAAGCCCACTCAAAGCTCATTTACAAGAGAGGTGACAAAAATTACAAAGCAATAAATAATAAAAACAAATCATTAAGGCAAATTCCCCTATTATTTGAACATAGTCACCCAACACAACTACAAACATACTCAGATCCTCATACCAATCCCTATCCACCTCAAACACTATAAAATTGTCATTTTCATCCACATCACACCATTGCACATAACACACTAGGTGGGAGAACTATATAAGGTTTGATCCCTCTTTAGAGTATTGGTATGTAGATAGTGTACCCAGACAAGGGGTGTGGATTGTGTGTTCAATACATCTTACACACTAATCCCCCTCTTTCTCAAGTGACTCAAATATCATTTTATCAATCATAATAAAGGGTTAGGGTTTTATGACAAAATTAGCTCCATAATGAATTCTATCGATAACCAACACTCAATTTTTTATAGGCATGCTCACACGGGCACAACACAACCACCTAGAAAGTTTTAGGTCTTTATGATTAGTTTGGATAATAGTGCCAAGAATGGACAACAATGTCAGATACCAAAGCATCCACTTTTCAATTCTCCTTTCCTTTCACTAAACAAAATATAGATTTAAGTTTATGACACCTTTCCAGTCTTGCAACCCATTTTTAACATCTATATTAGTTGTCTCAGTCTATTTTCTAGCTAAGTTATATGTCTTCCTATTTATTATTATTTTTAGAAAGGCAAAAAAGATAAAAAATTGTACAAATTAGGATTGTAATTATTGTTATATTCTATACTAATTTATTAATCTATACCCTTAACTAAAATAGGAATAAAAATCCATTATTCCCAAAAAAGTTAAATCAACACCACATAAACTTACAATCTTGAAACAATCATAATATCAAAGAATAGAAACAACATTTGAATCTTTCAATCTTTATTGGATTCTAAGAATATATACAGTCACTACTCTATCTCATGGAAAAGGTACAAGGGTTTTTCTCTCTTTTGTCACTCATTATTGAATCTTCTCCATGCCCTTGTCTCTCCCTCCTAACTAAACCTACCAAAACTACTAACTCCCCCAATCTACCAATCTAACTCTTCTACTTCATCCAAACTCATTACATATTTGTCAAAACTACCTTTCTTGTAACTAACTACCATCTTGGTAACTATCTTCTAATAGGATTTTATTTACATTTCTTTCTTATGCCACTTTATGTACATAAAGAAATTTTTTACACATACTAAAATGCTCTTACAATGTTAATCAAATTCAAATTTTCAAAAAATAAGTTTTGGCAAAAAAGTTAACAAGACCAAAAAGACCCACTACAAAACTATCCAATGACTCTTATCACATTCTATGGATCCCTATAGGACTTCTAGGACCAACTAAGCCAAAATTGAAAACAAAATATATTGAAAAATGTGATTTTTTTTAATGCCCTTGCATCATAAAATATCCATAGAAAGTATTTGGGTAAGTGTACAAAGTTGGGGGCAAAAAAAGGGCTTACCTGTAGAGATGATTTTCTTAAAATCTCGTAAATATAAACTTCTATAGATAATTTGAGATGGATACACTCAAATTTTAAAGATGGTATAAGAACATGAATTGTATAATTTAGATTCTAGTTTCCAAAACACTATTTTTTTAAAATGGATAAGTTTAACTAGGCCAAACATATAAATTTTAAATAGGAACTTTAAAAAAAAAAGAAAATAGAGTTGATAGATGTCTGTATAGACCACCATTTTCTTAGCATCATTTAATATTATTTAAAACCCTTTTGTGAATATTTAGATAAGGTCTTCTAGTTTGTGAGCTATATAATTTTATATTTTTCAATAAATATATATTTTTTAAAATTTTTCAAGTAAATAGATCTTGAAAAGTGATAAAAAAAATGGATAGTCAGTCATGCGACCCCCTAACTACCTCATAAAAATGAATTTTTTTATGTCTATAGAATTAGGCCTAGTTTGTGACCATATAGTTTATTTTTTAGCTAGATAAATCAAAAAATATATAAACATGAATACACATGCATATTTATAGCATGTAGTAGATTAAAAAAGGCACATGTAGAAATCAACATAGTTTGAACCCTTAAAATAGTCCAAAATTTATATAAATCCTATATTTGGAGAGAGGAGAATGTGTCAGTTATCATGGTATTAATTTTTTGAATTTTTTAGTTGAAATACATAGTGTATTTGGTGAGGTAAGTTGGAATTTATTGCTTTCTATCAAAAATCTTAGAATCGACTATAGATTGGTAGGTCCAACCCTTTAGCTTAGGAATCTAGGCCATTTTCAAGCCAAAAGAATATTATTTTTGAATTCAAACTCCAATAACATGTACACATTATAACACATATGTGTTATTTGTTCATAACAAAAAAAAAAAAAATGTACTCTATGGGTATTTATTTTTTTCTTATATATATGTTCTTAAACTCCCTAATATCGATGTATCATGATTATTTCAATTGTAAAGTGAAGTGTATCATTATAGGAAAAATATCCCTAACTTTGGATAGTGAATTAAGTTTTTTTAGTATAACATTATACTTAAAAAATTTAACACAATTTAATATGTTGACTTAACTACTTATAATTAAGGTTTTAGGGTCTAACCCAATATACATATTACAATATAATCAATTTTATTATGAGATGTCATAAAATGTATTATTTAAACCTATGACCAACACTTAACCTTTGGAGTACCAATCTAGATGTGAATTAGAATACCAATACTTGAGTCTTACTTGTTAAGATATGATTGGTTCATTTAAATTTTATAGAGTAAATGTTAAACAAGTATATAAGATACTATGTATGCTCAACTTTTGGTCCACTTTAATACATACACACACCAATACATGTTTAATTAATGAAGAAACCTTAACAAAATCTTGTTCAGGTATTGGTAGGTGTAGTTCATTACTAGTACATTTACCCTATATACACTACCATAAATATGATGCAATTATATTTTGATAGGCTATATGAAATCAGTCAATAGGTTATGTTAAAATATGATGAAAATGTCTGAATGTGATAATTTAATGAGAATATTTAACATTTAGCCTAAACAAAGCATGATCATTGAGACTTAATTCAAGACTAGTGTGTCAACCCCAATATCTTAAAAAATATATAAATAAGCTAGTTAAGTAAAGTTGAAACTGAAGGAAATTAGGGCTATTTTGCATCACTTCAACCTAATTACATAACTATAACATTTTATTTGAGATTTGATCACCTCTAATTTCATCAGATATTGAAGTAAAGAAACATTAAATTCACGTTTTACATGAATAGGATGTGGTTTTGAGTACAATAAACTTGAATGGACCATAATATAATGAATGTAAATGTTGATTTTTCCAATTATGGAGACAATTAGGGTCAAAATGAGCCACATGAATCTATTTAAAAATGTATACATTATGTGTTTTAGAGTGAAATTAACCTTATAATGTTATCACATATAATGAACCAAGGAGTTGATTCATTCAATCAAGGAGGCATTTGATGCCAATTTGAACACCTTCAACATAACTACAAGAGCATGTGATATGATTTCAGGCTAAATTAAGTTTGATTTTTTCATTTATTTATCCAATTAGTCAATTAGTATAATTAAGGACATGACTTAGTAAAAATTAAGCCCCTACACCAAATTTATGGCCCAATAAATTGTATAATATTTGCAAAATGTGGCCTAATTGATCCTAATTTTATTAAAAAATTACAAACATGAAGGAAACTATTACCAATTTGAACCTATTGAAATTAACTCATGTTTTATGACATGTTGACCCTAAACCCTAATATCAAAAATACAATTCCCCTTAAACCTAATTTCATCACAAATGCATTATCATGAAGGTAGTGGGGGGAAATGTGAACCATTGAACCTAATTTTATGAGTCTAGGATGTGAATTAGGGATAAACTAGCACATATTACATTACATATTGAGCCAATTAGTCAATGTTACAACCATAAACCCTAAAACCTAAACCTTAAACCTTAATTTTATCACAAATGTAAACATGAATGAAATCTATTCCAATCTAAACTTTTTGAACATGCACATAGAGTATATAATGTGATTTGGAGTGAGATTAACCATGATGTCATCATATAAAATGAACCAAAGAGTTGATTCATTAAAATGAGGAATAATATGAGGCCAATTAGATTCCCTTCAACCTAACTAAAAGAGGAGGATATGATTTTGGAAAAAATTAAGTTTGATTCTATCATTAATCAATCTAATTAGTCAATTAGTGCAATTAGGGACTTTATTTGGGGAAAATTGAGCCCCTAAACTAAATTTATGGCCCAATCAATTGTATAATCTATGAAACATATGGATTAACTGACCCTAATTTTATCATAAATGTAAAAATGAATATAATTATTTCCAATTTAAACCTATTGAACATAAATATGAGTAAATGATGAGATTAGAGGGGATAAATTATCTCATGTTTTTTGAAATCTTAACCTAAACCCTAATTTTATCACAAATATAGTTCCTATAAACCCTAATTCAATCACATGTACACAAAGTAGTTAGACTAAAAAATAAACCCTAAACCATAATTTTATGACAAATACAACCCCTAAGTTCCATAATTTCATCACAAATGCATTTTCATGAAGGTAATTAGGACCAATGTGAACTTGTTGAACCTAGTTCTATGAGTCTAGAATATGATTTGGGGCTAAAATAACTCATATTACCTTACATTTTAATGTAGGAGAATATTTAATGGCCTCAATTTTAGGTCACTTTAGTTTTTATATGTCATTTATAGTGTTATTTTCATGTTTATAAGTCATATAAGTCATTATATTTTGAAATTGGCATTTTCACACCAATTCTACTTATTTGAAAATTTGAATTATTTTGTCAAGTGTAGATTCAAGTTTGGGTCCTCAATCATTTTTTAAAGAGATTTGATAATGTATTATTATTTATTTTGGATATATAAGGGGTCAATATCACTTTATTAAACATTTAATTCACATGTGAGTCCTCCATATAGGTGTGTTAGGTGTTAGCTATTTTGATCCATGTTAATGTTCTTAAGAGGGAGTTCAAGAACATGCATTAAGGTAGTTACAGAATAAATAAAATTGTGAATGTATCTATTGGAAAGAGTCTTTTTGGAGATAATTATGATTATTTATGCATGTAAATGTAATATAATCAATATATCACCTCCATTTTGTTATTGAATGTGTAGACCCTATCAATCCTTATGTTTTTTGAGTAATGAATACAAGGACTATGTATATGTGAATAAAAAGGAGAGATACTATATAATGTTGTTTTTTATTCCAATGTTTATTTAATTAATATAGATTATTAGTGTAATTTATGTTAATTCAAAGTAATTTAAAGAGAGTTTAACTTAGTTTTGGTAACCAACTGAATGTATCTTGTGTGTTGTGTCTTATGTTTAAAATAAAAAATTGTGTATGTATGACATGAAAGAAAAGACTCTATGGAATATGGTTTTAAAAACATTTGTGATTGGTAAGCCTTATTTTTATTAATTTAAGCTTCTTAATTTGTTTATTAAATTTTATTTTATACTACTATGGGAAAATCAATGCAAACCCTATAGATGTTAGTGAATACCTACATAGTCAAACACAAAGTATGGTGAAAGTGCATAAAACTGGCATCAAAGGGGTAAATAATGATTAAATAAGTTTTGATTAATAAATTTTAACATTAATCAACAATTATAGTAAATTTAAATTTTCTTTAAATACTAAACCTCAAATTTCTCCTTCTCAGGTTCATACAGATTGTGCAAACCTTGAACTAGGGTTTAGAGACAAAAATTGATGTTGTGAGTGATACAATAAATCAAAATTCCTATAAATTGGTGATTATATTGGATTTAATGTATAATAAATTATTTTATTAGTTTTATTTTTCTACGTACCTCTATGTATGGAATATAAGGGACTATGTGCAAGACATGGGTTTAAAGGCCTAACTAGTCCTAGACAGTGCCTAAAAAGGGGTTAGAAAAGTGATTTAAGAGTGGATTTAGATCAATAAATTCAATGGAGAGGAGTAAATTAATATATTATATCATAATATTATATTATATTTCTAGGTAAAATTATCAATTGTCTATACAATGGGAAAAGGGTTTGAAAAGTCTACTAGAACACCTGTCAAAGGGAAGGATCAATGTTTGTTGTAAAGAGTTATAGTGAGAAGTCTTGTGTATGGGATATAAGTTTAAAATAGGACTTAATAGAGTGTAAATATTATAATAATAATCCTAATAGAATCAAGATACCGTGAATCATGTACTAATTCATTTAGCCTATGATTCAATGTAAGAAGGGACTAGAAGAGAGTTAAGGCATTGAGATTGCTTGAATTGGTAATAGGTAAGAAAGGACATGAAGGTGGATGAGTGAAGTTAGTAGTAAATAATTCATAGTACACTAAGAGGAAAAATTTATTTAATAAATATAATAGAGGTGAAGAAAGAGTATCAATGATCAAGAAAGTCCTAATGAATGCAAAGTGATCAAAGAGATAGGTTGAAGACAAAGAAGGACCAATCAAGATCAGAGCTAGTTATTTGAAGTAGAGATAGGTATATGGTAGAGGTAAGTGTATGTGTTTTCATCCATAATATAGTAGTATGTTTAATACCTCTACATCATTTGGTATTAGAGTGATTATTTCTTTGGGTAAGAGGATAAATAAGGTTTGCAAGCAAATAAAGGTACATATTTGCTTTTTTTTCATTTTATGTATTTGATAAGTTCATGAAAGAGTGATGAAGTTTGTTTATAAACTTTATAAATAAGGTTTTAGGAATCTATAGAGAGGAATAAAAGTAAGATTATTGATTAAGAGCCCTTAAGCCAAAGAGGCTTAGAAAGAGAGACATCTAGTGAAAGCTCAAAGAAGGAAGATCAAGGAGAGATTGAAAGAAGAAAGTTTGCATACCCAAGTGAGGTCAAGGAGATAATAAGGGTCCAAGTGAGACCTAGAGAGATAAAGTGAAGATAGAGAGATTAAAATAAAGATGAAGGGCTTGAAGTAAGAAGGTTTCCACAAGGAAATTGAGAAAGAGATATTTATCAAAAATGAGATTGCTAAGTTAAAGGTAGTCTTGATAGGTTTAGAGAAAGTTTTAGAAGAGATTATACCAAATTTTTCAATTAGAATCAATAAATCCATGAGATAGCCTCTCAAATAAATGATGAAGAAGAATAAAGGACAATTATAAGTTTTTAAAATGAGAAGACATTCAAAGATGATAACTAAGCAACCTAAGAAGATAGGGAAGGGGGAAATCAAGCCTCATGAATTTCAATCTAATGATGTTTTAGTCTTTGAGTATGAATTTGTGAGAGTTGAGGAAGGAGATGAGTTAGTTGGGCCAATTCATATGCTCAAGGAACAAGAAGAATGAGAATTTGATAAAGTGGTGTTCAAAAGTAACTAAGAGGAAGGGGAAGCTCAAAATAGGGTCTTCATGTTATAAGAGGAAAAACCAGGTTATTCATATATGAGGCAAGATGGCATGAAGCATGAAGTGATGTTCACTCAAGAGGATGAAAAAGAAGATACATAAGTAATGGGATAGAAGAACACACAAAGGTGTGATGCTTTTGAAGCATATTTTAGTGTGTATGAAGTGATTAAGATAAAGGAGAACTTTGATCTTCATCAGACGTATAAAGAGATGATGAAGGAAGTGACAAAAGAGGACATAGACCTATGGTATGCAATAATGGTGTCTAAGATAAGATAAATTATGAAGGAAAATAATAGTCAAGTACAAGAACAAGCTACAAATGCAAATTTCCAAGGTTGAGAAAGATGAAGTTGTAGATACTAAGGTTGAAGGATAGGGTATAGGTGAATAAGAAACAATAAAAGGAGAATAACAAGATGAGTCGGTTGTTGATTCAAAGTAGAAGAATGATCCATACAAGTATATGAAGATGCTTCATAGAAAGAACAAAATGCAAAAAAGGAGAATATTTGGATTATGCCTCAAAGGCATGAGGAGAGATATGTTTTTTATGATGAATTTTTTTTAGTTATAGGTATAGCTTGGATAAAGATAGCATGAGGAAAGACAAAGAAAAAGTGTGGAGCTGAAGAGTATGTGAATTTGTATGAAAGATAGGTTCATCCTTAGTAAAGATTAAAATATTTCTAAATTCATCAAGTATGCCTTGGGATCTAGGAGGACATGAAATGAAGATAATAAGTTAGAAAGAAGGAGAAATGTTATGAAGCACATCAAAGAAAGATTAGTTATAACTTTCATAGGAAAGTTTCTTTTTCCACTTGGTAGTATGATGTAGGGGCATCTTCAATGGTTTAAATTTTGGGTCACTTTAGTTGGTATAGGTAATTTAGATTGTGATTATCATTGTTATAAGTCATATAATTCCTTATATTTTGAAATTGGCATTTTCCTGCCAATTCTATTTATTTGAAAATTTGAATTCTTTTTTCAAGTTTGGGTCCTTAATCATTTGTGAAAGAGATTAAATAATGTAATATTGTTGATTTGGGATCTATAAGTGATCAATATCACTTTAATACTTTTTAAAGTCACATGGGAGTCCTTCATATAGGTGTGTTAGGTGTTTTAATCCCTGTCAATGTTCTTGAGAGGGAGTTCAAGCAATATTAAGGTGGTTATAGAATATATAAACTTGTGAATGTATGTGTTGGAGATAATATTTTGGTAGAGGAGTATGAGGATGTATGAATGTAAAGGTAATATAACCTCAATTTTGTTATTGAATGTGTAGACCCTATCAATCATTATGTTTCTTGAGTAATGAATACTAGGATTGCGTATATGTGAAGAAAAAGGAGAGATATTATAGAATGTTGTTTTTGATTCCAATGTGAAGTTACTTCTAATGGATTAATATTATAATGTATATTAATTCCAAGTAATTTAAAGAGAGTTTATCTTAGTTTTGATAACCAACTGAATGTATCTTGTATGTTGTATCACATGTTCAAAACAAAAGATTGTATATGTATCAAATGAAAGGAAATACTCTATGGAAGATGGTTTTAAAAACATTGATGATTGGTAAGACTTATTTTTATTAATTTAAGGTTATTCATTCATTTATTAAATTTTATTATATACTACTGGGGAAAACTCTATGCAAGCTTTATAGATGTTAGTAAATACCTACACAGTCAAACATAGAGTATGGTGAAAGTGCATAATAGTGGCATAAAAGGGGGTATATAATGATTAAATAATTTGTGAAGAATTAGGGTGAACTTTAATCAACAATTAAATTAAATCAAAACTTTTTTTAAAGAATAAAACCTCAAATTTATCCTTCTCAAGTTCATACATACTATGCAAACCTTGAACTAGGGTTTAAAAACAAGAATCAATGTTATGAGTGATAAAACTAGTAAAAATTCATAAAAATTGGTGATTATATTAGATTTAATGTATACTAAAGGGATTTTGGAGTTTTATATCAATACATAGTTTTGTGTTCGTAATATAAGGGATTGTGTGCAAGATAGGGTTTAGAGGCCTAATTAGGCCTAGACAGTGCCTAAAAAGGGGTTACAAAAGTTATTTAAGAGTGGAGTTAGATCAATAAATTTCATAGAAAAAAGTAAATAAATAGAGTGTGTTAGAATATTATATTATATTTCAAAGGACAATTATTACTTATCCATATAATTTTAAAAGGGTTTAAAAGGCTACTAGAAAGCCTATGATCCAGGAAACACTTTAGGCAATAATTTGAGTGATAGTCCTACAAGGTGGTCAGAAGGGGAAAGCTTAGCCACCAAGGTGAGTGGATCATAGAGAATAAAATCAAGACACAATTTCCACACTTGATGATGAATCTTGATGTAATGAGGACCATTGCCTCTCAAGGATGATAGGTTATTCAAGAATGGCCTACACCAAGGACCCTCATAAAACTTCATAACTTCTTAGGTCTTGAAAATTTCTTTCAAGTTTATTTTTGTATTCTCACATGTTTCTTGGCCACTAAACCAAGTGAATAAAGGAGGAGATAAAGCTACATTTCAGTGGGGAAAAATACAATAAAGAGCATTTGAGAATTTGAAGAATAGACTCTGTTCAACACTTGTTCTTGCCTTGCTAGACTTGCATCAACCTTTTGAGTTGATGATAGATGCATCTAAATATGCCATGGGATATGTCATCATGCAACATGGCCATCCTATTACATATCATAGTAAAAATTTTAATGATTGAATTAGGAAATACCTAACATCAACAAGGAGATCTATGCCATTATGCAAGCTTGTGAACAATGGAAAAACTACATCTTGGGGAAAGAGATGATCATCCACACTAACTAAAAACCATTATAATTCATCTAGATGTAGTGAAAAATATGAAATGATAGGCACCAAAAGTGGGCCACATATCTATAGTAATTCCATATAATAATCAAGAATAAAAGGGGAGTTTAAATATAGCTATAGATTATCTGAGTCACCCACCAATTTTTTCACTCACAAAACTTCTTGATCTATTCAGACACGAGACTACCACCTAGGGTGCTCTGTATGAAGTATATCCTACCATTATTGATACATATCAGGCACTTCAAAAAGGTAAACATGTCTCTAATTTATATTTTCAAGATAATTTCTTCTATCACATGGGGCACATATGTCTTCCAGATGTAGAACAATAGAAGATGATATGGGAAGCACATTTCAATAGGATAGCTGGGAAGTTAGGTGTAGAGAAGACATTGGTAGTTATTCAAAAACACTTTTAGTGGCACCATATGTGGAAAGATGTGGAAAGGTACCTAGAATATTGTACCCCATGTGTGATAGCCAAGCCAAAAAATAATAAGCAAGGATTTTACACACCATTTCCAAAACCAACTAGGCCTTGGGAATCTATCTCAATAGATTTTATCTCATGTTTTCCCATTTCAAAACATGGCAAGGACTATATTTTTTTTATAGTTTATCATTTTTCAAAAATGGATATCATGATTGCTTGTAATAAAATTATGTCTACTGAGGAAATTGATCAACTATATTTTAGTCATGTATGGCTCCATTTTGGTCTCCCCAAGTCCATTATATCAAACAAAGATAGTAGGTTCTTGAGTATCTTCTGGTCCACTCTATGGAAAATTTTGGATACCAGGTTAATGAATTCCATGGCCTTCTATCCATAAACTGATGGTTAGATAAAAGCGGTGTACCACCTTATTATCCACATGATTTGGATGTATCACTCTAAACATACATGAACATGGGATGAGGGGATTCTTTTCATACAACATGGATACAATTGGGCCTTGTACAGCTCCACCAAGCACAATCCATTCCAAGTATGCTTTGAGTTTTAACCCATGGAACCATTAGATGTATTAATTCCATTATCCACCTTGGAATATACACATGATGGGAGATCTAAGGCATAAAAATCAATAAATTTCATTGAATAAATCCAACACATCCATCAATAGGTTCATGACATCTTGGAAAAGATGAATCAGAAGTATAAGCAATGCCATGACAAACATAGGGTGGCACACCATTTTGATGTAGGTGACAACGTTTTTTTGAAGATTAAAAAGGAATGAATCATAGGCCCACACATTAAATTTTGGCCTCTATGATATAATCCCTACACCATCATTAGACAAGTTGGAGAAAATACTTTTGAGTTGAACCTGCCAGCCTACCTTGGTCTGCATCTAATATTCAATATGGAGCTCCTCAAACCATATAATCCACCTCTATTAGACACTTTAGTTATAGCATAACAACTAGACATTGATGAGATTTATCCACAAAAGTTTTCTCCAGTAGAGAAAGATCATATTGTGGACACCTGGATGAAGACAACAAGAGGGCACTCTATTCCTCTTTATCGAGAGGTCAAAAGCAGTGAGCTTAGCCACCAAGATAAGTGGCTCACAAAGAATAAAATAAATACAAAAATTCTATAGTTTATGATGAATATTGATGTAATGGGAACCATTTATTATAAATGAAGGAGGAATGATCTGGGTAACACTTAAGACTACAGTTCGGGTGATGGTCCTACCCCAATTGGTGGTAGAACTTCTAAGAGCCATAACTTTTGCACCATAGCTCTGATTGACTCCCTGTTTGAAATATTGGAAAGATAATAATGAGGAGAATACAATGAAATGTCAATGAGATATTATTGGTGGGTTTTGAAACCAAAAAACCCCAAAAAAATTCCCTAAATGTTAATTTTTATAGTGCTATCTAAAAATTGTAAGTTTCTAAAAATAATAATTTCTCAAATTCTATATTATTGTAAATCATGGAAGTTGAACACATTAATCTCCCTCAATATTGGTGACCTTCCACATCCTCCTTCTAACTTCAAAGTATGTATAAATGTAGATGTAATATGAGAAGGAAATCAGACATCTCTTCCCAGAGATAAGCATATGTTTGTATTTGCAATCTTATGAATAATAAGACATCTCTTCTTAGAGATAAGAATATGTTTGTATTCACAATATTATGAGTAATAAAACATCTCTTATTAGATAAATTATTGTTGATATGTTATTTTTATGTTTTTGAAATATATTTCAACCAAAACTTCTATGTTATGGATCAACCTATCAAAGGGAAGGATTGATGTTTGTTGTAAAGAGTTGTAGTGGGAAGTCTTGTGGATGGGATATAAGTTTCAAAGAGGACATAATAGAGTGTAAAAATGATAATAATAATCCTAACATAATAAATATACCTTGAATCATGTACTTAGTCATTTAGCATATGATTCAATGTAATAAGGGACTATTAGAGAGTTAAGGCATTGAGATTTTTTGAAATGGTATTAGGTAAGAAAGGAGAGAAAGGTGAATGAGTGAAGTCAGTAGTAAATAATGCATAATAAACTAAGAGAATAACTTGATTAAATAAAGTGAATATAGGTGAATAAATAGTATCAATAATAAATAAAAACCTAATGAATGCAAGGTGATCAAAGAGATAGGTTGAAGACAAAGAAGGACCAATCAAGATCAGATCCAGTTATTGGAAGAAAAGATATGTATATAAAAGAGGTAAGTGTATGTGTTTGAATCCATAATATATAATTATGTTTAATACCTCTTCATCATTTGGTATTAGAGTGATAAGTTCTTTAGGGAAGAGGATAAATAAGGATTGCAAGTAAAGAAAGGTACACATTTGATTTTGTTTTCATTTTATGTATTTGATAGGTTCATGAAAGTGTGTTAAAGGTTGTTTGTAAATTACCTAAAGAAGGTTGCAAGAATGGTTAGAGAGGAAGCAATGTAAGATTATGTATAAAGAGCCCTTAAGCCAAAGATGCTAAGAAAGAGAGAGAGCTAGTGAAAGATCAAAGAAGGAAGCTCAAGGAGAGCTTAAAGTTAGAAAATTAATAGACCTAAGCGAGGTCAAACAGACAAGAAGGGTCAAAGTGAGATCTAGAGAGTGAAAGAGAGATGAAGGGATTGAATCAAGAAGGTTGCCACAAGGATATAGAGAAAGATAATGTTATTAAAAATGATATTGTTGAGTTGATCCTCATTAGATGTATAAATATATGGTAAAGGAAGTGATTAAAGAGAACATATACCTATGACATGCAATAATGGTGTCTAAGATAAGAACAACTATGAAGGAAAGGAGTAGTCAAGTACAAGAATACAAGATACAAATGCAAATTATAAGGTTGAGAAAGATGGATTTATAGATTCTAAGGTTGAGGGATAGTTTATAGTTGAATAAGAAAAAATAAAATGAGAAAAACAAGATGAGTTGGTGGTTGATGCAAATAAAAATAGTGATTCATACATGGTATATGAAGATCCTTAGAAATAAGAGAAAGATGCAATAAAGGATAAGAGTTTGAGTATGGCTAAAATGAATGAGGAGAGATGTATACACAATATTTTTAACCTTTTATCAAATATTGATTATTTACATCTTGAAAGAACCCATCGAGACTCAATCTCTCTGAGTGCATGCCTTAAAGGGTACACTAGGAATGGGTGGGTAGACCTTTATTTCTTCAGATGAGTTTTTTCCCTTATTTTCACATTATTACCAATCCAATGAGCTCTTAAAACCATTCCCTAAGCTATCAGTCCTCCCTTTTAGACTCCTCTAGTATTTTTCCTCTTTACATCCCTCTTTTCCTCACCTTAATGCCCTTTCACCAGTTGATTGTACTAGGTTGATTGGGTTGACTCTATACATTTTTTAGCCTCTGATTACTATATAAGGTTGAATAGGTCCACCCTATACTATATTTGGGTATTTTAACTTGATAAATTTGTTAGCCCTTTAGTTGACTTAGCTCGAGACCTAGTGATTTATCTCTGGAAAACTTATAGGGTCGACCAGGTCCACCCCATATAACTAACATATTAAAAAGGATTTAGGGTGATATTTGCCTATAATACAAGATCATTTTTTCATTATTTCAATATGTAATCAAGAGTTATTATTTGTTTGTTCTTCTTTACAATCTTCATTTTCCCCATTTTACTCGAGGAGTCTAGTTTATGACTTTTACTTGGAGAATCTAGTCTTGTGGATAAGTCTTGGATGCTTTGGCCTTTCTTATTTATCCTTAAAAACCACAATAACCTATTTCAAAGCCCCTTTGGCCAAGGGAGATATTGAGTCTCAATGGGTTCACATTCAGGTAAGTATATTCTAACTTTGTTCTCCTCTCTTTAGTAAATAGAAGTAGCATAAGTATTGGCTCAAATAATATTACTCTTTATATTTAATGTATTAGGGTCTTACTCATACTTAGCTTAATTGATATTCTCCTATACATGTTTTTATTGCTTTAATAATTCCTCATGTTGTGCCACAAGCTTTGGTGTGCACTAGATTAGATTTAATTTCTTTTTTATTTGATATAGAGTGAACATTAGACCTAGGACTCTTTTAGGGTTATTACATGATTGTGTTAGAGTATAGGATTTGGAACCCTTCCTCGCATGGTGTATTATGATAAGTGATCCCCTAATCAGGTCTAGTGGATCCCCATATTAGTCATGCTCCCACTTAACAAATGCATTCCCAATTAGAACTGTAGGTACTCTCTATCTTCTCCATGATAAGATTGATTTATAGACATGATGCATATATAATTTCATACATTCTAGTGAACACGATGTGAGATAACCCTTACAATATTGATTCACCTTATTTCATTATTTTTATCATATATTTTTCATACTAGGTCGACTAAATTGACCTAGCTCTGACTTATATGCACAAGTTCTTAGGTACAAGCTACTAGATCAATTCAAATGACCTAGTATAGGTTTTCAACTTTTCAAACTTTCATTAGACTACTAGGTTAGCCTAGTTGACCCTGCACTTTTTGATACATCAGGTTTAACATACTAGAATGACCTAGTTGACCTTATACATTCTAGGCACTTAGTAATAGGTTTTTGCAAAGCTTAATCGACCCATTCAATCTAGTTAGCAAAATTTGTAAGAAAATATCAAGGTTATTAAACAAAAATCTTCATTATCTACATCTCTGATCCACCAAGGTTCCTTTCTATCTCTCTATCTCTTTCTTTACAATCTTTCTTTTTACACTTTGTATTCTTTAAAACTACCCCTACACAGTCAACTGGATCAACCCTGTCAACCTAGTTTTGTGCATTATTTAGATAACTAGCTCAACTCTGTAAACCCTGTTCATTTTCAAACCTTGCTTTTTTAGTATAAGATCGATGTTGTTGACCCTTTTCTATATTCTATGCATACACTATTGACTATATTAACATTGTACCTTATTTTAAAGTTAGAATTAACCTTGTATGATATTAATTAGCTCACACTTTTTTTTTTGCTTGGATGCTTAGAATAGATCACATAGTTTAATTAGGTGGTTTTTCAATAAATCATTTTGTCTCACTATTTTCTATTTTATGCACACATGACCAAATCACAAAATCTAAATAATCATTTTAACATTTGTCTACCCAAAGCCAACCTACTTAGATTTCATCACCAAGGGGGAAGCCAACTTGATGTTTTGGCCAAGTATAAAGCATGGTTAATGACATATTATGGCTAAGCACTTGAAACCCTTATTGTTGTAGTGTGTGAAGTGAAGGGGTAGGCCCCAATATGAATCCATTATGATTACCACTATAGATCCATTTCAACCCAAACTACCTGAAACCATATTTATATTGCCTTCTAGTTCCTTGCTTACAATGAAATTCCCATCTAATTTATAATCATATTCTAATAATCTTATAGACATTCATGTTGACCAATTAGTTGTCTATTTAATTTATAAGTTGATTGCTTTCTCTTTTCTCAATTATATTTTGTATTGTAAAAAATTGCATTAGCTAGCTTTGATGCAAGGTTTTGTGTTGTGTGGGTTTAATTGGATTGACCACCATTAATCTAATTGATTGTTTATTTCCATTCTATTATTTCTTTTCAAATTACTTTCAAAATTTATCTTGTTTAAGTTCACAATTTGTTATAGACTTCTTAAATTTCCCTCACCAACACCAACCCACCTCCTAATACAACACAAATTTTAGCCCAATTTATTTAATAAATGAACATAATTAAAAATTTTAACACCAAACAAAAGATACAAATTCAACAACATTTAATCAATGTTGCTAATCAACCTCCAACTATCCATCCTAAAGCTAATCCCAATTACTTTCTTCCACCTCATTGGGATGACTTAGGAAATGTTATTACTCAACCCATAGTGAATAACAAGATTATGAAAATCATTAAAAATGAGCCTTTGACCCCCTTCATTATATCCATTTATATTGGTAATATATCTCTAACTATCAAGTAAGATGGGACTAAATATCTTGCCTCATTTCTCAAAGCCTTTGATAACCTTTATAAAGAGTGGATCCAAACTAATATCTTCAACAAAACTAAAATATTAGTAAAAAAACTTCACTATTGATGTATTAGAATGGTATAATTGTTGACCATTTTTTGCCTAACAGGCCAAAAAAATTGCTCCCCTCCTGTCCCTGCTATTCTAGGCCATTTCATTTTTTGATTTTGCATGACTCTGTTCATTTCTACGGACTCTACAGAATTTATACAGACTCTACAGGTCTAAATCTATGGACTCTATAGGTTTTGGATTTCTATGGACTCGGCAAGTTAGTCCTTTGGCGCATGGAGAATCAGTTCAAAGAGTTCTAGGTTTTACAAAGCTTCTTTGGGCTCTAGTCTGAAGAAAATCACAAGAAAAGTTGGCATCTTTTAACCATTAAACCCATTCAATGCCTAAGTTCAACGCTTGGTTCAATCGGTTCAAGTTCAACACTTGGTTCAATGCGCCAGTTCAAGGCTTGGTTCAACATCATTGGCACGTATTGGTTCAACCATTGAACCGATTGAACCATTGAACTGGCTTTGGTTTAATGGAAAAGGTTCAATAGAGTCCATCAGCCTTCATAACTAATCGACACGCTTAGGTGAACCATTGAACCAAATTTTTGTTCAACGGGTTCGGTTCAAAGGAGAAGTTCAATGAAGAGGTTCATCGGTCTTGGTTCAATAGGGAATTGGCATGCAATGGTTGAACCTTGAACCATTGAACCAAATCTTGGTTCAATGGGCTTGGTTCAACATGGAAGTTCAAGCGGCTTAGTTCAAGTCAATAGGTTCAATGTTTGGTTTAATGGAAGGGTTCAAAGGTTCATCGGTGTGCTCAGTTAAACCATTAAACTGTTGAACCTTTTTGGTTCAATGGCTTGGTTCAACAGGCCGGTTCAACGCATGGTTCAAGGGTATGCCCTTAAACCGAAGGGCAGTCAATATTCGAATGACCTTTTTAGAGGGCTGACACTTCGATGATTTCAAAGATTCGAGCACTTCAATAATAAAGGAATGAGCTGAATAGGATTCTTGCAGACAATTTGTTTGTAAAAATATGTGGTCAAAGATCAAAGTCAAAGTGGAAGAATTTTTGCAAACATTTTGTTCACAGAAAATACATCGAAGCCACAAGACCCAAGGAAATTGACTTGAGGAAATTATCTGTGGACAAATTTACCCGCGAGACCTCAGGAGGACTTAACGAAGGCATAAAAGCCACAGGTGCCCAAGGAGATGCCACGTGGACTTGATGACGGCCATGAGGCTATCAAAATTTAAAAGAATAGAATAGCCATTGATATTCAAAGTATGACGGCCATAAAAGCATCAATTTTAGTGAAATGGAATAACCGTTTATTTTCAAATGGGAAGCGCTAGACAGGGAAGAGCTCAAAATGTAGCGACCTGCCAGTATGTTCGCCCAAGGGGCCAAATAGCTAGGAAAAAAAATTCCAAGTGACAAGTAGAGTGAAAAGCTAGGGAGCAGTCAAGCAATCCAAGTGGCATAACCAAAGCATTTTTATCACCTGATGGCGTGAACAACAAATGGACAAAGCGATAAGCAAGGAATGAGTGAGCAGTTTGTCCAACTAGCACTAACTAAAGAAGTGAGATTGGTAGGTGAGATGTACTAGTGAATTGACCATTTGGAATGATAATGGCCAGCAATGCAATCATTTCCTCTGTCTCACATTAAATGGGAAGGCAAACTGTGTAAGTCACCCAAGCAAGAAATATAAGTCTCGAGTAGGCAAAATGAACAGTCCATTTAATTCCTTGAGTGACTTGTTCTCTTCATGAAAGGAAACGTATACCACTTGTAAAAGAAGGAATGCCAAATGGGCCTCTTTGCTTCTCATATATATTGTGGACTTGTTCATTTGTAAGGATCTTTTTTCATGAATTTTACAAGGTGTAGCCCTATTAAAATTTCTACCTGAGTCTATAAACATAGTTTTTTACCTCTTCTTGGATAGATATTTTGTGTATGTCTTGAGTGTTGATTTGTTTTTAGTCATTGTCTTTGATGCTCTCACAGGTTCAACACCAACACACTAGCTATCTACAAGGTGCCATCTGCAGTTGATAGGAGAAGAGTTCTATTTTGGAGTGCAGAACAGAGAGGATCATCTACAGAGTGCTTCTCACAACACCTTTTGTGAACCTCCCTTTTTTGTATCTTTCATTTCTATCTCCCTGTCAAGTTTGCAGATTGTTTCTTCTATCAGGGGTGAAGTGTATAAGTGTGTTTGTCTGATTTCAAGAGTGGGTGTGAGAAAGTCATCTTATTTTGGTGTATCACCTCTTTAGAGTAGTTTATTTTCTTGTATTTTTCTCCCTTTTCATTCCCCCCAATCCATATAGCTATATATATTTATGCCTATATGTATTTACACTTGCTGAAATAAACAATGATACATCAAAGGGAGTTAGCCCTTAACTAGAGACTCTCCTCTCCTACTTCACCATCCCACAGGTGAGAGAGGAGTTTCTATGTTGCGAGGAGAAGGTAGGAACCTATTTTCTTGCCACTGGGTGCATTCTTCTATGTCAATAGTTTTGGCATGCCCAGTGGGACGTTTAGTTTAATAATTTAGTAAATTTTAGGATTGATGCTGGTCCTAATACAACCAATTAAAAGTTTCTAGCATCTAGTGACTCCACTCGTAAGAGATTTAGTTTCTATTTTAGTACCAGTTGCTTAAACTTTCTATGCCTAAGGTCACCACAAGGTCTGCTTCAAGAGGGGTCCCTTTTGATTTCATTGAGTTACCTTTAAACTCTGCTAAAAGACTATGATTTGAGAGGACCCATCCTTATCCAGTAGTCAATCCTCCTATGCATTTTGTAAGAAACACAGGTGTAGCACAACCACAGTTAGAAGCTATCCCAACCATGACATTGCCTTTTATAGCTTTTCATGGTGAGAGCCCCTTAAACCTCCCATGTTATGATCCAATTCTAGGAACAACTCTAAATAATGTGCCTTATTTCAATGGAGTGGGACCTATTACAGCCATTGAGCATATTATGAATATCGCCAACCTTTGCAATATTCACAATATAATAGAAGAAAATATTGCCATCAGGCTGTTAGCCTTGTCTCTGAAAGGCAAGGCTCTCGACTGGTACAGGACCTTGCCTGTGAATTCCATACATTCCTAGAATGAATTAGACACTCAATTAATATTATTGTGGGGAAAAGAGTGATGGCCTCTCACTTGCTGAGCAACTGATGACTATAAAGAGAGCTCCACACGAGTATATGTAGGACTTCAACACATGCTTTCAAAAGACTTGGAACAGAATTCCCATCCTAGTAAGACCGACCCCCAACTACACTTTCTTGTACTATTTAAAGGTGTTAAATAGTGATATTGTTGTGATGATCCAATCTATGGGAGGACATATACTACCAGCTGCTTATGACATTGCCATAGCAGTCAAAAATTGCTTGGTTCAAGCCAGGAAAATTGCCCCTAGGCCTCACATGCCACTTTTCCCAAAATTTTTGCCCTCGATTCAATTTTTTGTTCCCATAATTGCTCCCTTGCCTATCATTGAGAAACCAGCTACTACTCTGTCAAATGAATTAAATGAAGTTAAGAGCCTATTCCAAAACATGTCGAATGAACTTGTTGCCCTTAAAAGGTAGCAAGCTCAAAGCAATAGGCTGAACCAAGGATATCAACAATACGGCCAAGCCCCTAGACCCCCCTTTTAAAATCATAACCAAGGTTAGGGGCAGCTCACTACAACCAGGCCATTTCAAAATTACAACACCGGTCCCCTTTCATCATCTAAGGCCATGGTGCATATTCATAATAATTTAGTACAAAAGTAGCCAAGTTGTTCGACCATGGGATATGGTCAAGAACAGGCCGTCTATACAAATGAGAAGATGAACTATTTTTAGAATGCAGACAACCAAATAAATGCTCAATCTCAATCCTTTGAGCCTTCAATGCAACCTAGCATGAGTAACAATCAAGCTCAGCCTGATTCTGCCCTGATGAATCATTTGAAAGAAGAATTTTATTCAATGAATTATGTGAGTGCTACAGATAGTCAGGCTAATTATGTTGTAGCCAACACAAGGTTTAAGAGAAGGGCAATGGGAGAAGCCTAGGCTACCACTCAAGCATCAACAACACCTCCTCCATCACACTTCAATGTAAAGGCCCTAAATTTTAGGCAACTGTCTATATCTTCAGCCCTTCAGCCTATAGTTTAGCTTGGAATTAACCTCAAATAAAGCTTAAGGTGTGGCAGTCCTCAAATAAATATAGTGGATCAGATGAAGAAGCTAAATATGAATATCTCTTTATGGGATTTGTTGTCTCTTCTAGGCCAGAAGGACATGTTAAAAAAGGAATTGAATGAGCTAGATTGTCAAGCTATCCCAGCCATCACTGATAATGTCTTGATGACAAATGGACAGCCTTCCACTTCAAGAAAGGTGAAGAAGAAAGAGAAAACTCCTCCTTTCTATGTATCCTTGGTCATTGGGGACTTCTTGGTGCACAACTACATAATTGATAGTGGGGCCAGCACCTCAGTGATGCCCAAGTGCATTGCTAATAAGATGGGATTGAAGTATGAAGAAATGAACAAAGGAGTCCTACAGCTAGATGGGACACTTGCAAAAATAGTTGGGATTGTGAAGGGTTTAGGCTTGACATTGCATGCCTGCCCAACCTTCTTAATTCCTCATGATATAGTGGTAGCGGATGTTCCTCCGTATTTCACAATTTACTTGTCCAAGGACTTAATATCAAAGATAGGTGGCTATCTAGCAGTGAATTGGTCATATTTGATTTTCAAAACCAAGTATGGGACCAAAGTGAAAATTGAGTCTGAGCCACTCTAAAAGGACCATCTAAAACCATATTCACCCAAGGTAGCAAATGTCAGTTACACCATCATTGACCCAAAAGAGTCTCAAATGGACCAATCTCCATCCTTTGCTATTAAAAGAGTCACAGACTTACTCTTGGATGAGTGGGGAAATGATAACTTCATACATGATCCATACAAATTCATTGAGGAGGCAGACCTTGGAGTCTATTGCATGCACAAGGAAGGTGCCTTCATGCCAAATTTAATGAAGGAAAGTGAAGAAGACCTTGGCCTGTGGAAGCTATATTTTGATGGTTCCAAAAGTAAAATAGGCACTGGTGGTGGGGTGATGTTGGTTTCCCCTTCGAAGGAAAGGTACTTTTCAACTTTCTATTTCCAATTCTCTTGCATGAGTAATGTTGCAAAATATGAGTCTTTTATCCATGGCCTTGAATGGGCAAGAAAAAGAGGGATTAGGGAGTTGCAAGTCTTGAGAGACAGCAAACTAATTATAAATCAAGTAAGAGGCCTGAATCTATCCAAGAACTCCTTCCTGAAGTCTTACAAACATAGATTTTGGGACTTGGTGGAGGATTTTCTTGCTTTTAACATTGCCTCTATTCCCAGGGATCAGAACAAATAGGCTGATAGGCTGGCAGCAATTGGTGCCCAGTTTGATGTTTCAAAGGAAATAAGTCGAGACTATGGTTCACGCCACTTGAAAATGGTGGTTCGGCCTTCAATCCTAGACAACGTTGCAAATTGGCAAGTCTTTGAAAGTGACCAGCAGATAGCCTTCTTCCTACAAGAAGAAGTTGAGTTTGTAACACACAACCAGGTGAAATTGTAGTAGCAATATGGCAATCAGATTGTTTAGTTGAAGAACAATAAACTTCCTAGAGGTCTGGTCATGCTTGAAAGCATTTTTAATAGAGATGACCAATTGAGAAATGACAAGGCATGCATCACTACCAAAGAAGAAAATTATGAAAGGGTCAAAATCTTCAAGGGCAAGCTATTGGCACTTGGCAAGGTCTGCACGTTTCAGGAGAGGCAAGCTTTCATTCTGCTGTGTTAAGAATTCACTAATGTGTTTGTGTGGGATTACAGCGACTTGAAGGGCTTCGATCCAAGGCTTGCCCAGCACACCTTAAATTAGAAGAAGGTGCCAGGCCAGTAACACAAAAGCAAAGGCATATCAATCCTATAATTGAGCTCCTCATGCAAAGGGAATTGGCCAAATTGATTGAGTCTGAAACTATATTTCCAATCAAACATTCCTCGTGGCTAGCCAACCTTATTCCTGTTAGAAAGAAAAATGGGGAGATCAGGCTATGTGTCGACTTTAGAGACCTTAATAAAGTCTCTTTAAAGGATCATTACCCCCTTCCAAGCATGGAGTAGATCCTCCAGAAGGTAACTGGTAGTGAGCATTTCTCCCTCCTGGATGGTTATTCAGGGTACAATCAGATTCTAGTGCAAGGCTATGACTAGTACAAAATAGCCTTCACCACAAAATGGGGAATGTTTGCCTACAATAAGATGCCATTTGGGCTATCCAATGCTAGTGCTACCTTTTAGCAAGCCATGTAAATGGCTTTTGGTGGCTTGATAAATAATAACATGCTGGTATACCTCGACGATGTAACAGTATTCTCCAAGAAAGTGAGCCAGCACATTGAACACCTCAGGCATATTTTTGAAAGGTGTAGGGAATTTGGCATCTCTCTTAATCCAAAGAAGTGTGTGTTTGTTGTTCATGAGGGGAAACTCCTTGGCCACATTGTATCCAAGGAAGGTTTGTCTATTGACCCTGAGAGAGTTTGCTCTATCCTAGAGATGTCCCTACGAAAGCATAAGAAGAGTCTGTAGAGATTTTTTGGCAAAATTAATTTTATTCAGAGATTCATTCTAAATTTTGTAGAGATAGTCAAGCCACTCACACCTATGTTGAAGAAAGGTGAGGATTTCAAATGGACAGCTAAGAGGAAACACAACTTTGAGGCCATCAAGTAGGCCATAACCTGGGCTCCCACTTTGATCAGCCCAGACTTTAGCAAGGACTTCAACCTCTATACCTTCAGCAATGAGGAAGTGATATCCACCATGCTTACCCAAGCTTAACAGTGAGGACCTCGAGTAGCCACTTGCTTTCTTCAACCAAGGGTTAGAGGACTTCAAAGTCAGGTACATGTATGTAGAAAAACAAGTACTGGTAGTGGTCTGGAGCCTAAAGAAATTCATGCATATGTTGTCTAACAGTAGGATCCACCTTATGGTCCCACATCCAGGTGTCAAGGATTTCTTAACCAATCAAGATTTAAATGAAAAGAGGGTAGGGTGGATTACCAAAGTGATGGAGTACGACATAGACATCAAGATCACCAAGCTGGTGAGGGGAAGGGGCCTGTGTGAATAGCTGGCTACAGACTTAAAGCAAGAAAAGAGAGACAGCTTGTTAATCCATGATGCAACCACAATAGAAGAACCAGCTATCATAAAGGATTGGACACTGGACATGAAGCATTTCCTTCTCACAGGTGAATGTCCATAGGGTCTTGATAAGACCAGAAGGAGGTATTTTGAACTCCAGTCTCTTCCTTATGTTTTGGTTGATGAAGTATTATTTAGGAGGGATTTCTCTAGGGTCCTCCTAAGGTCCATTGACCCAAACCAAGTTGATAAGGTACTGGATGAGTTCCATGATGGGCCAACAGGTGGTCACTTTGCCCCTAGAGCTACAACAGCAAAGATAATGAGAGCTGGCTATTGCTAGCCTACTCTTTTCAAGGACACCCATGCTTAGGTAAGAAAGTGCCAAAAATGTGCACTTTTTGATGGAAAATAGCTATTGGCTGTCATGCCTCTATAGCCCATTCAAGTTGAGAAACCATTCATGTAGTGGGGCCTGGACTTCATAGGGATGATCAACCCTCCCTCTAGTGTTGGGCATAAATGGGTCATGACTGCTATAGATTATTTCACCAGGTGGGTGGAGGCCGTCACTCTGAAAGAGGTGAATGAAAGCGTAGTCGTGGAGTTCTATGAGGACCTGGTAATAAGATTTGGGGTCCCAACCACTATAATCTTAGATAACACTTTGTCTTTTTTGGGGACCAGAACAAGTGAATGGGCACTGAAGTATGGCATATACCTTCAGTACTTCATCAAATTATTATCTACAGGGGAATGGACTCGCTGAGTCCACCAACAAAAATATGATCAGAATCATAAAGAGAACTATGGAAGAAAATCAGAGAACTTGGCATGCCAAGCTAAAGATAGCTCTATGGGCCAACTGAATTACTCCAAAAAAAATAATCATAGATTCTCCATAAACGCTCGTGTATGGAAGGGAAGCTAGGCTTTCCATCTCGCTTGAATTGCTAGCATTGGATCTCTCCCACCAACCACAATTTGAAGAAGGAAATGGCCTAGAGGTCAGGTTGTGTGAGCTGATGGAACTCCAAGAGGTAAGGGATTGGGCTATGAATTCCATGACTAGTCACCAATAACAAGTAAAGAGGCACTTTGACATGTTATCTTTGCTAAAAGATTTCATCAAAAGAGACATTGTCTTAAAGTGGGATGAAGATCAAGCTAAGCCCAGAAAACATGCAAAATTTGATGCCCTATGGAGTGGTCCTTACATGATCACTCAGTGCAAACAACATAATGCATTCTAACTTTCCAAGTTGGATGGTGAAGAACTGCATATCCCAGTTAATGGGATACATCTAAAATGCTACCACTAATTTTTGGGTTCGCTTATACATATTCTCATTTGTTTTTCTTTTCCTATTTTCCCTAAGTGCTATTGCACAAGTTGTAGTTTTCTTAGCCTTGCCTGTGTTTTATTTTCCTTAGAGGTGGGTCTACGCATTTTGGTTCTAAGTTATAACAGAGCTATTGCTAGTTCTCAAAGTTACTACTGACTCCATGCCCAATGGATTTTCAAGGTAGCTGGATTCTAAGCATAGTAGGCATGCTTCCCCTAGGAGTCACCAATCTTTTAACCATTTTTTGCCCAACAGGCCAAAAATATTGGTCCCCTCCTATCCTTGCTATTCTAGGCCATTTCATTTTTTCATTTTGCATGAATCTGTTCATTTCTATGGACTCTAAGAATTTCTATGGACTCTACAGGTCTAAATCTATGAACTCTGTAGGTTTTGGATTTCTACAGACTCAGCAGGTTGGTCCTTTAGCATGTGGAGAATCAGTTCAAAGAGTTTTGGGTTTTACAAAGCTTCTTCAAGCTCTGGTCTGAAGAAAATCACAAGAAAAGTTGGCATCTTTGAACCATTGAACCTGTTCAATGCCTAAGTTCAATGCTTGGTTCAATCGGTTCAAGTTCAACGCTTGGTTCAATGCACCAGTTCAAGGCTTGGTTCAACATCATTGGCACGCAGTGGTTCAACCATCGAACTAGTTGAACCATTGAACTGGCTTTGGTTTAATGGAAAAGGTTCAATGTCAATGGTTCAATAGAGTCCATTGGCCTTCATAACTAATCAGTGCACTTAGGTGAACCGTTGAACCAAATTTTGGTTTAACGGGTTCGGTTCAAAGGATAAGTTCAATGAAGAGGTTCATCAGTCTTGATTCAATAGGGAATCAGCACGCAATGGTTGAACCTTGAACTGTTGAACCAAATCTTGGTTCAACGGGCTTGGTTTAACATGGAAGTTCAAGCGGCTTAGTTCAAATCAAAAGGTTCAACATTTGGTTCAACGAAAAGTTTAATGAAAGGGTTCAAAGGTTCATCGGCGCAATCAATTGAACCATTGAACCATTAAACCTTTTTAGTTCAATGGCTTGGTTCAATAGGCTAGTTCAACACATGGTTCAAGGGTATGCCCTTGAACCGAAGGGTAGTCAATAGTTAAATGACCTTTTTAGAGGGCTGACACTTTGACGATTTCAAAGATTCAGGCACTTCAATAATAAAGGAATGAGCTAAATAGGATTCTTGCAGACAATTTGTCTGAAAAAATATGTGGTCAAAGGTCAAAGTCAAAGCAGAAGAATTTCCACAGACATTTTGTCTACAAAAAATATAGCAAATCCACAAGACCCAAGGAAATTATTCGTGGATAAATTTACCTGCGAGAGCCCGGGAGGACTTAACAAAGGCAGAAAAGCTGTAGGTGCCTGAGGAGACGCCACGTGGACCCGATGATGGCCGCAAGGCTGTCAAAATTTAAAAGAATAGAATAGCCATTGATATTCAAAGTATGACGGCCATAGAAGCATCAATTTTAGACAAATGGAATAACTTTTTGTTTTCAAATGGGAAGCGCTATCCAGGAAAGAGCTCAGAATGTAGCAACTTGCCAGTATGTTCGCCCAAGGGGCCAAGCGGCCAAAAAAAACAAATTCCAAGTGACAAGTAGAGTGACAAGCCAGGGAGCAGTCAAGCATTCAAAGTGGCATAAACAAATCATTTTTATCGCCTGATGGCATGAACAATAAATGGACAAAGTGACAAGCAAGGAATGAGTGAGTAGTTTGTCCAACTGACACTAATTGAAGAAGTGACTTCAACAGGTGAGATGTACCAGTGAATTGACCATTTGGAATGATAGCGGCTAGCAGTGCAACTATTTCCTCTGTCTCACATTAAATGGGAAGGCAAATCATGTAAGTCACCCAATCAGGAAATGTAAGTCTCAAGCAGGCAAAATGAACAGTCCATTTAATTCCTTGAGCAACTTGTTCTCTTCATCAAAGGACATGTATGCCACTTGTAAAAGAAGGAACGCCAAATGGGCCTCTTTGCTTCTCATATATATTGTGGACTTGTTCATTTGTAAGGATCTTTTTTCACAAATTTTACAAGTCGTAGCCCTCATAAAATTTCTACCTGAGTCTATAAACACAATTTTTTACCTCTTCTTGGATAGATATTATGTGTATGTCTTGAGTGTTGATTTGTGTTCAGTCATTGTCTTTGATGCTCTCACAGGTTTAACACCAACACACTAGCTATCTACAAGGCACCATCTACAGTTGATAGGAGAAGAGTTCTATTTTGGAGTGCAGAACAAAGAGGATCATCTATAGAGTACTTCTCACAACACCTTCAGTGAACCTCCCTTTTTTGTATCTTTCATTTCTACCTCCCTGTCAATTTTGCAAATTGTTTCTTCTGTCAAGGGTGAAGTGTATAAGTGTGTTTGTCTGATTTCGAGAGTGGGTGTGGGAAGGTCATCTTATTTTTGTGTATCACCTCTTTAGAGTAGTTTATTTTCCTATATTTTTCTCCCTTTTCATTCCCCCTAGTCCATATAGCTATATATATCTATGCCTGTATGTATTTACACTTGCTAAAACAAACAATGATACATCAAAGGGAGCTAGCCCTTAATTAGAGACTCTCCTCTCCTGCTTCGCCATCCCATATGTGAGAGAGGAGTTTCTATGTTGCAAGGAGAAGGCATGAACCTATTTTATTGCCACTGGGTGCATTCTTTTGCGTCAACAATAATCAAATTCCCTAACATTATATTTTGCAACTTGAAATTTTGGTTAATCCCTTAGTTATAGAGTTTCAACAAAATGACCTCTCGAAAACTGTCTTAGCCACTTGATCAATGCTAAGAAATCTCCCAATGAATCATCTCATGAATTTATCAAAAGATGCAAATATTTATCTCATAAAGTTAACCATAACATGAATGATTATAAATTATTCAAACTCCTTATTACCTCTTTGACTCCCACTCTCCAATATAAGGTTTAAACATTTACTCCCCCAAACACTTAATGGAGCTCTTGATCAAGATAAACATCAAGACTTTCTTATGAAGCAATATGAACCTAATCCTAAAATTCTTAAATAATATTTACAAACATCTAATGATATCATTAGTAATTCTCTTCAAACCAAACTAGGAGTTGCCAAAACTAGTATTTCTTCACCCTCCCATACACCTCTTTTGGTTTAACAAATGAAACAATTTTTACCACCCTCAAAACCTTTCATCTATCCCAATGCCCTTCCTAAATGGTATAAACCCATTCTATTTTGTTGGTTTCATGCTGACATTAGGCATTCTCATGAATATTGTAAAGGGATCACTAAAGTTTGTGTCTCCTATATGCTTGGTGATTCATTCAATCATGAAACTATGATCAATCTTTGCCATCAAGAATACACCAATGCTTTCTAAAAATGACAAGCTTCCAAATATTCTACCTCAAATAACTTAAAATATTCTTCAAATAATTAATCAAATACCAAGTATGTTTGTGCCATTGATTCTTATTATGATCAATTCTCAATATGTCAATACTATTAAGGTCAATTACCATCATAAACCGACTCACAAAGATCTTGTTACCAAGCCTAATATACCATCCTTAGAGGAACAAATTCTTAAAGATACTGCCACCACTAATCTTGATTTAGAAGCCCAAGAGGAACTGTCTCCTCCTTCTAATCCTCCAACTATAACTATTCTTCCAAAAACTAAATTACCTCCTAAACCTCATGTTGGTTCTTCTAGGTCTCATTGGAACTTTCTTGAAGAACTCAACTCTATGCCTTATAATATTTCACTTATGGAGTTGGTTCACACTTCACTCTTTCATCATAAGTTCCTTATGAAACAAATCCAAGAAATTGATGATTCATCCTCCTTAGATGTGGAACTACCTTCTATTGAATCTTAACCTACCAATGTAAATCTCATTAAAACTATTTGTCCTTCCAAACCTTCTATTGAATTCCTTGAAGAGGACATGATCAATGATGAAATTCTATTTTGTACTGATGATCCACCACTATTCATAAAAGTAGCCATTAATACCACTCTTATCCATAAAGTTCTAGTTGATGAAGGTTATGGTATTATTATAACATCTTTATGGCTCATCCAACAACTTAGTTATATCAAGGATCATCTCAAGGCAAACCCATTTTAATTTTCATGGTTATTATAAGACTAATAAAAATACACTTGGTTGTATTTGGTTTCCATTAACCATTGGACATAAGACTTTTTGAACCAAGATTATGGTCCCTGACTTACCCCTATCTTAAAACATACTCCTTGGTTGTCCATGGACTCATCGAATGAGTTTAATTGTTTCTTCTAGTAGTCAATGTATTAAATTATTACATAATGGAAAATGGTATAATCATGAAGTTGATCCCAACCCATGGAACATTTGGATTCCCAATCCTAAATCACAATATCATATTCTTACCATTCCTAATATCAATAGTGCTCCTTTACCTAAATTCATCAACATGAATCTTGATTTACAATTTCCTCTTGTGGATTATAATGATGATTAATCTAATGATTTGTAACATACTTACACAACTACCAGGTTACCTCCCAAGTTTTCATAGTGGCTTGATCCTTATCTATTACCCAAGGATCATACTATTCCTCTTATTGATGAGATTATCAATTTCCCCCCTTCATGTAATGCTTAGGATCCTTCTTTACCTAAAGATTCCTTCACTTTCATTGAGTTTGGAGTGGCCAACTTATTTCAATATCCTCTCATCATGTCTCCTCATACATTCAGTAATATCAAGATTTCACCCTTTGAATATCCCCTTGATTCTCAAGCATGTAAAATTTCTCCCACATACAATGATAACTATATAATGTCCTAAGCTCAATCTAGAGACTTGGATATCCATCATTATAAAAAAAACTTAGCCCAAATTCATGATTTTAGTCAAGATGTTCATACCATTTTTGTGGATCATACCTTAGATCCTGAAGGTCATGTGCCTCCTACCAATTCTCCTCTTATCGATACTCCTTAGGTGGTAGATTAAATTATACCTTCCTAACCTCCAAAAATTTCTATATCTCCTTTACCACCTATTGATCGAATCATTACCTCTAATCCTTCTCCCATTATTGAAACCATTGATATTCCAACCCCTTTTGATCCATATACTTTTACTCTTGAAATTGCACTAGATGCCAAGGCAACATATGTTCATCAGATACATTCTAAGTATGATCATCATGGCAATGAAATTATATATTTTGAGAATTATGGTCCTCTTCTTACCTTCCCTAGTGATGAATCTATCCTTGAGTTACTTTAAGCTCGAGAACCTCAACTTCCTCAATGACAACATAAACTTAAGAAATTCCATAAACTTAAGATTTCCATAATATTAACCTTGTTTTTCCATAATATTAACCTTGTTTTAAACTTAAGATTTCCATACTATTAAGGTTGTTTTTCCCAAGGATAACTTCCCTTTACCTTCAATATATGCCATTGTTAATTCCATGACTGGTTATGAAATGTTATCTCTTATGGATGGTTTTTTGAGATGCAATCATATTCATATCACTCTTGAAGACCAACATAAGACAACTTTCACCATGGAATTAGGCACCTATTGCTATGTTAAAATTCCATTAGGTCTTAAGAATGCTAGATCCACTTACCAATGAGCAATGAATCACATCTTTCATGATCTCATTCAAAAAATTATTGAAACCTATGTGGATGATCTCAATCCTAAATCCAAAAATCATAAGAATCATATTTATGATCGTGTTATCATCTTTGATCATCTCCTTAAATATAAAGTTAAACTTAACCCTTATGAATGTGTCTTTGGAGTCACATCTAGAAAATTGTTAGTATTTTTAGTTTCTCTTCATGGCATCAATGTTTACCCTACCAAAATTAGTGCTATCATCAGCAAGCCCATTACTCATTTTATTGTCGACATTCATACTTATTTAGGAAAAATTGGGTAAATTAGATGGTTCATCCCAAAAATGGCATATCAAATTCACTCTATAAATAGACTTCTCAAGAAAGGTACTACTTTAGAATGGACAAATCCATGTCAAAAATCCTTTGATAATATGAAAGAGTCATTGCTTCATCCACCCACACTTCATCCTCCTTCCAATGTTAAACTTTTAATTCTATATACTTCTTCCACACCTATTTTATTTGGGTAAATTCTATCCCAATAAGATGATACATGAAGAGAGTATGCTATCTACTACATTAGCTGAGGCTTCATCGATTATGAAACATGTTATACCAAAATTGAACGTGATTGCCTCACAATCTATTTCATAAATAAAAATCTTTGCCACTATATGCTTTACCAAATTACTTATGTCATTGTTCATTTCAACCCCCTTCATCATTTCTTCTCCAAAGCATTTCTTCCTAGAGATATAATTGGTCAATGGATGGTCCTCTTTATGGAATTTGATCTACACATCATCACTCAAACACTTGTCAAGGGGAAAATCATAGATGATCAACTTGTTGTAGCTCCCATACCATCTACTTATTCTCTTCAAGATAACCTTCTATATGATAATATTCTTTACATGAAAGGTCATAATCAATATATTTATATCAAAGATTATTTACATAGATTTACCACCAATTTTAAAGCCAATAATCGTGATGAATCCACTACTCCCTCTAGTACTACTAAACCAAAAGTATTTATCGAGGAACTTCCTAAAATTAATGTCAAATTGCATAAAGATACTTGGATCCTTCACTTTGATGGTGCTAAATGCCTTCAAGGAGCCAAGATAGGTTACATTTTCATATGTCCTCTTGGAAAGATCATTCCTTTATCTTTTCACTTCACCTTTAATGTCACCAATAATATGGCTGAATATGAATATCACATTTTAGGCATGAGAGCTGCTCTTGATTTAGACATTAAATGCCTTCATGCTTTAGGTGATTATTAGATTATTTAGTACCAATTCAATGATTATTATCAATGTAAAAGTGAGAACCTCATCATATATCATCAAATTAAAACCACTCTTGCTAAGGATTTCATCTCTTTCACTATTGAGCCTATTCCTAGAGATCGAAATTCCATTGCTAATTCTCTTGCCTATTCAACATCTTTCTTTCATCCCCATCAAGTCTTTTATGATCCTACTTTTCATATACAAATAATAAAATATCCATCCTCTACTCAACCACTAGATTCACTTATCTATCATATCAAGGCTATTACCATTTAACAAAACCTATGGTTCGAAGACATCATTCAATTCTTAGAAAATCAAACTTATCCTCCTAATTTAGATGCTCATGAAAAAACACATATCCATAAACAAGATTTCAAATATGTATTTAGACACAACATCCTTTATTATCATAATACTAAAGGTAACTTGCTCCATTATATTATGCAAGATGAGGTCCCTCTTCTTCTTGAAGAATCACATGGGGGAATTTGTGATGGCCATTGTAGCAGACATACTACAACCCAGAAATGCCTATGTATGGGTTACTTTTAGCCTATTATTGAAAAGGTTAAAATCAAATATGATAAAAATGCACTCCTTGTCAGCTTCATAATGATTTAGTTCATTCACTTCTAGCTAAATTTCAAAATATCAATTCTCCTTGGCATTTTCCACATGGAGATTTGATCTCATTATAAAACTACCTCACTCCCACGATGGGGATGTCTTTATCATCACTGTTACCAAATATTTTACCAAGTGGGTAGAAGGTATGCCCCTTATTAACATCACCGATCCTACCATTTCCAAATTTATTCTTAATAAAATCATTTTCTACTTTGATGTTCTTAATACCATCATTTTAGACAATGGTGGTAATTTCAAAAACAAACGTGATAAACAACTTTACAATAAAATCAAGATCAATCAAAAAATTTCTATGCCTTATAATCTATAATGCAATGGCCAAGCTGAGGCCACTAATAAAATTCTCAACAAAATTTTCCAAAAGATAATTCATGAAACCTACACAGATTGACATCTTCATCTTTACCCTACACTTTGGGCCTATCAAACTAGTATACGTACTGCCACTGTGGCAAGGCCATTTTCTCTAGTTTACGATTTTAAGTCAGTTCTTCCTTTAGAATTTGATATTTCCTCTCTTTGTTTATCTCATCATGGTATTATTTATAATGAATAATTATTTGAAGCTCATCTTTACACGCTTTATTTACTTGATGAACACCATCTTTTTTCCTTAAAATATAACTGCTAATACAAGGCTCACATTTCTAAACAACATAACAAATGTGTTAAAGTATGCACATTTAATGTTGGTGATATTATCCTTAAATTAGAGTACACCTATGTTAAATAAGGGAAATATGCCAAAAAATGGTAGGGCCTATATTTAGTCAAAAATATTCTTCATCTAATCACCTACTACCTTCAAACCAATGAAGACCATGTTTTCAAAGATCCCACCAATGCACAATTTCTCAAAAATTACTTGTCTTAAACATTTTATTCTTTTCATGATTTCTGTCTACATCTATCTAACACTTTTTTCAAGTTAATTACAAGGGTCTTTCCATCTGTAGCAAGTTCATTCCTTTCATAAACCTTTAGTCCTCCCTTTTGGTTTTTTGGTTTCTTAATGTACCATAGTCTTCTTTATCTTCTTGTATTTTCTCTTTTTGCACCCTTTGGATTTTTATTTTTTGAGTTGCTTTTCAGACCATGGATAAAAATATACACTCCAAAAAAAACTACCATCTTTTTAATTTCCTCACTTTATCTTTAACTTGCTTGTTGGTACCCTCGTCAGTTTCTCTTTTATGAAGTTGCAGTGTAAGACTGAGGATAGGACCTAACCCTCTTCATAAAATTACCATATTTTATTATTTTTCTAGAATAAATTTTTCAATGGTTACATGTTCTTGATCTTTGTTATCAACTTTATCTACTCTTTCTTTTGATAGATGGAATTTTCACAACAATCTATGCTAGCATGTTTTTCTCCATTTCCCTTATTCTTATGATAAGTAATCACACTTTACTATCATTGTATCCCTTTTTTCCATTTGTCACATTTTTTTTCAATTTAAAGTAATTCAAATTGTTTCATGTGTCATTCCTCTTGATTTACCCTTTCCTTTCACTCCACATTGGATAAAACAAGGTCAAATTTAAGATAACACTTTTATTTCACCTAGATTTATGAGACTCTTAAACCCCATGTTCTTTAAATTTCTCTCTCTTAGCAACCTTATCCAAAGTATTCAAGTGGAATTCATATTTAGCACCCATGTTTGGTTTTCCAAATCTATATGGAGGAGGAATAGAAAAATCCATCAAGAAAGTTAAAAATCCAAATCATTTGAATCAAAAGGCAATGATATTCAAAAGGTAACATACAAATCTCAAAATTCAAAATCACACAAAAATATATGATTATAAGCACATCTCTTATCTCCAATCAAATATCAAACTCCACATTTGGCCTCACATAAAAATGAGGTCCATTAAGTTGTAGTAGGCTAGTAGATTGAAATAGGGGAATTCAACAAAATCTATGATGCTACTTACTTTCTCATGTAAGTACCCAATCTTTGTAATATAATTATGACTCTATAAGGGGTCTTGAGGAATGAGGAACATGTTGTGGGAAGGTAGGTCCATTTTAATTTTCATCCATATAGCCTTCATGAGATGATCTATATACTTTAATTATTGACCTAAGACTTGTGTATCTAAGAGAAGCTCTTCGAGTCTTTAAGGTTGAAAATCTTCTTATTTTGACCAACATAATTTAAGTGTCTTGACTTTGATAAAGAGTTCCTCTATCTTGGTTTTTACTTCATTATCCCCTCCACCCATTTCATTTCCCCCTTGAAAAACAAATTTTGATTCCAAATCTATTTTCCTTTCCTCTTTCATTCCTTCTTCACCTCTTCAAAACATTTTAGCATTATTTTTTTTAGTTTTATCTATCCTTAGAATGAAATAACATGTTTGCATAACTATGGATTCATCATTATTTACACCATAAATTTAAATTTTTATACTTGTTTTAATTTCCTTTTTACCATTTTTCATTTGTTGTACTATCCTATTATTATAGACACCTGAGTTCGTACCCTTTTTCTATTATTGAGTGTGGTTGGCTTGTTTCTTCTCACTCAACAATGTTAGTTTCCATTTTATGCACCATTTTCCATTGTTGAGTGAGATAATTATTTTTACTACTCACTCATCAATGTTGTTTTACCATTGTGTTTCTTATTTTACCATTGATGTTTTATTACCATCTTGTTTGACATGTATCATTGGTTTGAGTTGGTTAGTTTTCCTTTCTTATGTAAGGAAATCTTGTTTGAGTTTTTTTAGTCTTTAGTATCCTTGGATTTTTAGTTACCTGATTTAATCTTGTTTTATGACATGGTTATTTGGTCTAACATAGCACCTATTAGACCATCTTTCCAAATTCCCAAGTACATCCCATCTTCATAACACCAACTATCTTGGCTTTTCTTGTGTTTATTTATTTTTGCTCTTTAGTTTTGTATTATTGGGTTTTTTGAAAGTAGTCTCTACACCCTACACATTCAAAACTAAAAACATAGCATATAACCATTTAGTGATAACTGTAATTCAACTTTCTCATTTGATTTTAGTCATTTTATGATTTAAAATACTGCAACATTTTTTTAGCATCAGTATTGTGTGATTACTATGTTATTTCTTGAAGCACCATTCCCTATTGCACCTTAGTGACACATGATGATATTTTATTGGGAATTATCTATACATAATATTTTCAAATTGTTATCAAATATTGATGCTTTATATCTTGTAGGAACCCATCAAGATTCAATCTCTTTGAGTGCATGCCTTAAAAGGTGCATCACAAAAGGGGTGGGCAGACCTTTGGTGATTCATAAGAATATTATCCCTTATTGCCACATTATTTCTAATATAACAAGATCTTAAAACCATTCCCTAAGTTATTACTCCTCCCTTGCATACTCCTACATTATTTTACCTCTTTCCATCCCTCTAATCCTCACCTTGACCTTCTTTCACCAATTGACTGTACTAGGTCAACTAGGTCGACCCTATATAGTTTTCAACCTCTGATTACTATATAGGGTCAACCCTATACTATTTTTGGGTATTTTCACTTGAGAAATTTATTATCCATTTGGTTAACCTAGCTTTATACCTAGTGATCTATCTTTGAAAAACATATAGGATTGACTAGTTCAACATCATACAACTGACATATTCAGAAGTATTTAAGGTGAGATCCACTTATAAATACAAGATCATTCCATCATTATTTTAATATGTAATTAAGATTTATTATTCACTCACACTTATTTACAATCTACTCTTCCACCATTATACTTGAGGAGTCTTATTTTAGGGTTTCTACTTGGAGAATCTAGTCTTATGGATAAGTCTTAGATTTTTTGGCCTTTCTTACTTATCCTTACAAACCACAATAACCTCTTTTGAAGCCCCTTTGGCCAAGGGATAGAATTATTCTCAATGGGTTCACACTCAAGTAAGTATATTCTAACTTTGTTCTACTCTCTTAAGTAGATAGAATTAGCATAAGTATTGGCTCGAATAATATTAATCTTCATATTTCATGTATTAGGGTCTTACTCATACTTAGATTAATTAAGATTATCATATACATGTTTTGATTGCTTTACTAACCCCTCATGTTATGCCACAAGCTTTGGTGTGCACTATATTAGATTTAATTTCTTGTTTATTATATATAAAGTGAACATCAAACCTAGGACTCTTTTAGGGTTGTTACATGAGTGTGTTAGATTGTAGGCTTTAGAACCCTTCCTAGCATGGTGTATTGTGATAAGTGATACCATAATCAGGTCTAACAAATCCCCATATTGGTCATACTCCCCATTAACAAATGTATTACTTATCAAAAGTGTAAGTATGCTCTATTTTCTCTGATCTAGGATTGATTTATAGACATTATGCATTTCTACTAAGAAGTCAAAAAGGAGAGACGTTGTGAATCACATCAAAGTAAGATTAGTTATAAATTTCATAGGAAAGTTTATTTTGCCCCTTGGTTGTATAATGTAGGGGAATATTTAATGGTATAAATTTTGGGTCACTTTAGTTGGTATAGGTAATTTAGAGTGTGATTTTCATGGTTATAATTCATATAATTCCTTATATTTTGAAATTGGCATTTTGCTATCAATTATGCTTATTTAAAAATTTGAATTCTTTTATCAAGTTCTAGTTAAATTTTGGGTCCTCAATCATTTATGAAAGAGCTTAAATAATTTAATTTTGTTTATTTATGATTTTTAAGGGCTCAATATCACTTTAGTATATATTTAAGTCACATGTGAGTCCTTAATATAGGTGTGTTAGGTGTTTTGATCTTTGTTAATGATCTTAAGAGGGAATTCAAGAATCATTAAGGTAGTTATAGAATATATAAACTTGTGAATTTATATGTTGGAAAGATTTTTTTTGGAGAGGATCATGAAGAGATATGCATGTAAATGGAAGAGAATCAAGATAACACATCCATTTTGTTATTGAATGTGGAGACCCTATCAATCCTTATGTTCCATGAGTAATGAATACAAGGATTGAATATATGTGAAGAAAAAGGAGAGATATTATAGAATTTTGTTTTTGATTCATATGCGAAGAGAATTATGATGGTTTATTAGCATAATTTATTCTAATTATAATTAATTTAAATGGAGTCTAACTCAGTTTTGATAACCAATTGAATGTATCATGTGTGTTGTTTCATGTGTTCAAAATAAAATATTGTGTATCACATGAAAGGAAAGACTATATGGAATATGGTTTTTAACACATTAGTGATTGGTAAGCCTTATTTGTATTAATTTAATGTTCTTAATTTATTTCTAAAATTTTATTCTATACTACTATGGTAAAATATATGCAAACCCTGTAGATGTTGGTGAATACCTATACAGTCAAACGCAGAGTATGGTGAAAGTGGATAATAGTGTTATCAAAGGGGGTAACTAATTATTGTCCATTTTTGGCCCACATACCAAGATTATGATTGGTTTGAATAGATGATAAGTGTACTATTTTATGAATGGATTAGGTAGATTTGAATTAGGATCAACATTGTAAGTGAAGGGATCAACACAGGTTTTCATAGTTTTAAATAATTACAAAAAAAGGTCCAAAAAAGAAGACTATGTTACATCACTTTTTTAACTTTTGGCCATGTGTGGTATTCATAATTCCTTATAAATAAGTGTTCTAGACAAATCCTACAACAAATGTACAAGGTTTAATTATTTTGGGAGTTTTATCCCACTTTATCTGGTTAAGTGTCTAAATTCTTTCAGGAGTTGTGTTTCAAAATTTCTGTGCAAGTCTCAAGAATGTTTTAGACATTTTATCCAAAAGCATTTCCCTAAAAGGTTATTATTTGAAAAGGGTCCTTAAAAAAAGTTCCAAAGGATATATTTCAGAATAGTTAGTCCAAAACAAAAATCTCAAGGGGAACCTTTTCAAGCAAAGTGTCCCAAAGAATTTCCCCAAAGAGTATTTTTCTTAGGGAAATGGTCCAGTCTAAATTTTTTGAAAGATATGTCTCTTATGGAAATGGTTCACTTCAAGGTTTTTGAAGGGTACTTTTCTTTTGTAAAGGGTACTTTTCAAAATTTTGAAGGGTCAATTTCTTGGGCAAGTGTCCTCTACATTTTTTTTAAGGATCTTTCTATAGCGAGGTGGACTAAGTCAAATTTCCAAAGGGAACTTTTCAAGGTTTCCAAAGGGTAATTTTATAGAGATAGATATTTTGAAGACATGAATACACCCAAACATTTTGTTCACAATAATTTTTCAAGGCAAAGATAAGGCAAACAAATTCGTTCACCATACTCTGCGTTTGACTATATAGGTATTCCTTTATGTGAATACCTATACACCCAAACATCTAAATGAAAATCCAAGGATTTATAAATCCAAGTGGCTAATTATGAAGTCTAAACTTGACATTCGTATACCTATCTATATCACAAATTCTATGGGCTATTTGTTTTATATGTAAAATTTAAGCTTCATAAAATAGTTTTTGGCATTCAAAAATCATCAAAAAGATCCCTGACTAAGCACAAGCTTGACAAGTGTTCAAATCTCAAGTGCTTAGATCAAATCTAATGGTGAAAAGGTAAATACAATATAATGGGCCTAAGTCAAATCACTGGCATGCATTCAATCATGGATTCATGATCAATGATACATGAGCAAGTCAAAAAGTTAGACCCTAATTATGAAGAGATGATTGACAACTGGCATAAGCACGTGAATCTAGGTAGGAGATTGATAGATCACGTTCATTCACCTTGGGTAGATTAAATGGAGTGAGATGAGTCATGGGATCAATGATCTGAGCCAATTCTTAATGACCAATCAAATGAAGGTGAGCCTAAATGATGTAGATAGATGTTGAAAGGTTAGTTTTTAACTAAGGCAAGCAAGCACGATGGAGTTAAACTTAATCACATTTTTTTTTAGCTAGGATCAGATTTTTTGTGATTGAATGGTGCCATTAAGACTCTAAAAATACATAATAGGATATTTTATGACCTGACATAGATTAGGGTAGCCTACTAGTTGATCATACTCTGTGTGTGTGTGTGTGTGTGTGTGTGTGTGTGTGTGTGTGTGTGTGCGCGTGCGCGTGCATGTGTGTCTAAGTAGATGTATTAACTATAGGAAAACCAATATTTTAAATTAGTTTTCAATCTATGGTAAGCGCGTGTGTGCGCATGTGTGTCTAAGTAGATGTATTAACTATAGGAAAACCAATATTTTAAATTAGTTTTCAATCTATGGTAAACCTAGGTGCACATTTCAAAGTAGAAGTAGATTGATGTAATTAATGGAGGAGCATTTTGAGCCATATAGATAGCTTCTAAAAGTAGACATGAGCATGAACTTCAATATAAAGACCTTGACCTATAAAGAAGGATATTGTATGAAAGAAATTGGAAATATTCATTAAATAACAAGAATGACCCCTATAATTTGTCTTGATTTCGTATCCTCCATCAAGCCAAAAAAAGATAGAGTGACATTAATTTAAGTATAGGCTCAAGGAGGATTGGGGGATGGTTGTTCTTAATGGGATGGAGCTCATTAATGATCCCTTCAACAACATTTTTTCTCTCTCCCTTTTTTCTTCTTATAAATACTAGCCTCGAGCTCTTGATTTAGATCCCTTGGCTAGAGATAGTGAATCTCTACCAAAATCACTTTGTAACACTCTCTTGAAGTAATATAAGATAATTTTTAGGTTCTAGTTGAATGTTATGTGTTCTTTATTGAAGTTTGATGTGAAGATTGTATGTTTCTATTCATCATCTATATGTTCTTCATGTACCTTGCTTCAATTGTATTTGTTTCTTGTAGGTCATGTGAAGTGTTAGATAGTGACATTCCTCTTGAAGTGTCTTAAGTTGATAGTGTCTTATATAGACCTCCACCTTTTCATCCTTCAAGTTTCATGTCTCTTTCCAACATTAATACAAAATACTCATGCTTGTAACTTTTTCATAGAGTCTAACCAGTCCTTGTCTTGTTTAAATTCATTATTAGTCATAAAACTGTCCAAGATGAAAGTAGATCATTGAATATTTTGTACATCACTGCATTTAGTATAGATTTTCATTCTTACATTTCTCTCCCTTTTCACCCCAATAATTTTTAGGTTTTAGTAATAATGAGTTGAGTGATGTATCTAGTAAACTAGCCTTGTAAAAAATCCTAGAGGTTTGAGACCATTATAGGTAACCCACAACCTAGGGTCATTCTCATGTTAGGCCAGGTTTGAGAGTAGGAATTGAACACTTTTACTTTCATCTAGGGTGAAATCTAAGCCCATAATAGTTTTGGCATGCCCAATGGGATAATTAAAAAAAAAGAAACTAAAGAATTGATTTTATCTTTGGCTAATAACTGTAGCAAACACTCAACAAGAACACCTAGTAACTCTAAACACCTATGTCTTGAAAAATCCAACGCCTTACCTACATGCCAAGAAGTACAAGGTCATCTACAAGGGGTATTGACTTCTATTTTATGGAGCTCCTAGCACCCTCAAGAAGAAAGAAAATAAGATTATCCTTGTACACTATCAAAAGGTGCAGCATAAGCCATTTACCTCATAGAGCAAAATCTACACCTCCATTCAAAAGGTTCTATTCTAGGTGAAGCCTATTTCCCATTCCATTCAAAATTTTTCTATGAAATCAAGCTTTTGTACCCTTTAATGGGGTGATCCCTCTTAACCATCATCAATATGATGACATACCTACTACTTATTTAAAGATTCTATCATACTTTATAGGAGAAAACTCCACCACTCTTATAGATCACATTACTAACATTACAAACCTTTGTACAGTACACCACATTACACAATATAATGTAACCATGAGAATAATATCTACATCATTGAAATTCAAAGCCCTAAAATTGTATATATGTTTAAATCTTACCTCAATCCATATCTTATGTAAACATTTTGAGGATAGAAGTGACCATGTATCACTTATGGAACAACTTACCTCAATCAAAATAACACATCAAGAATCTATGGTTGATTTCAAATATAGATTACAAAAAACTTGGGATAATACCCTAATCATCATTGAGCCCACACCAAATTATAATTTACTATTTGAGAGAATTGAATTTAGACATTATAGTCATGATCCAATCTATGGTTGGGAAAACCCTACTTGAGGCTTATGAGATAGATATAAGAGTAGAAACTATTTGATACAAGTTGGGAAACTCATGTCAAGACCTCTCATGCTACTCTTTCCTAAAATTCAGCCAACCCTCCCTACCATTATTCCATTTCCCACTCCAAACAACCAAACTCAACCTGATGATGGCCAAGTGGATAAATTTACAAGGATTGAGGGCTTATTGAAGGCACAAAACAACAAGCTAGTGGCTTTAGAGAGATAACAATAGACTTCATATAGACCATATTCATACCAAGTTTCCTTCCAAACTTAATAACCTAATTAATATTATAATAGACCCCCTTAACCATAAAACTAACAAGCCCAAGGCCAACTTACTCAAGGTATACCTTATAATAGCTACAACCCTATAGATATAAGTAGTTCTAGAGCCTTGGTCCTTACACAAAACAATCTTTCACAAGAAGGTCAATGGTAGTCAAGGGAATAGTTTAATGAGATAGTAATGGTTAAAAATAGGGAAATGTATCAAGACCTTGGTTGGTAGTATATTCCTTCATTCTGAGGCCATGACACCATGCCTCCTCCACCACAAGGCCCTCTAATGAACCAAGATAATGTCCCTACCATGACATCATCAGAAGCTCAAATTTAATAACAAATAAGAATGGGTAATGCTCCAGTTGACACCATGTGCATAAAATTTCAATAAGGGGACCATAAGTTTGAACATGTAGTAGCAAACTTGGGGGAGACTACATAAAGGCTATATGAATCAATTAAAACCCATACTAAATATAAAAGGAGGATGTTGGAAGATAATTTAGAGTATTATAAGGCTTCTTCAACACCACCACAAACTAGTTAGTAGCCTACTATTTCAAATTTAGTTGTTGAAGCACCTACACTCAACAAGTACCTTGACATTAGGGATAAAATAAAAAAATTCCTTTCATTACTCATGTCACTCAAGCACTAAGTGATGCTTCTATTTCTAAGGTTCAATCCAAAGGTGCTAGTTTCCCTTTCAATATTGTGGATCATATGGAAAGGGATAATGTCACTATGTCTATATATGGTACTTTGTCTATTATGGGGTAGAGGGAAATACTTTAGAAAAAAATCTCCAAGCCTTCTCATGTGAGTGAGACAATTGAAAAGGTGAACATTATTTTCATAAATGGTAGTCATCCTGATCTCAGTTATGTTTTTAATCAAGTTCATAATCAAATTTAGGTTCACAATATTATTCCTCCTCCCAAAGTTGTCAATCCCCCTCCTTTTTATTTGTCCACCATCATATAATATTGTTTAGTGCATAATTGTATGATAGATTCAGGTGATTTGACCTTAGTTATGCCTCAAGCCATATCATATAAGCTTGGCCTTAAATATATACCCAATGAGAAAGGCATTCTCTAGTTGGATGGTTGCCCCACTAAAATGGTAGGCATAGTGAATATCTTAAGATCGCATTGGTATCCTGACCTCATTGTCTCATTACTCAGGATGTGATGGTGGTATCCCTACCCCCTATTTTGACCTATGCTTGTCTAGGGACTTTACTACTAATATTGGGGAATATTTGTCATTTGATTTGTCATACATGGTTTTTATAACTAGGTATGGGAATAAAGTCACCATAAAGTCTAATCTTATATCCAAGTTCCACCTAGAGCCCTACATGCCCAATCTTACAAATATTAATTATGCTATATTTGAAGAGGTTGAAGAGGTTATTGAACAAGAACCCCATAGTCATCTAGAAGGTATCTCATATATGTACTTGGATGAGGAGGTAGATGATAGCCATGGCTTTGATACATATAACATCATTAAAGAGATAGACTTGGGAGTGCACTATATGCATGAGGAAGGTGTTGCACTACCTTCCTTAACTAGCACTACTCAAGAAGAAGATAGTATATAGACTTTTTATTTAATGGATTAAGGTCAAATAATGGAAGCAGAGTGGGAAGCATGCTAGTTTCACCCTATAGTTAGAAGTACCATTCGATAGCAAGAATCCAATTCAGTTGTACCTCAAATACAATTGAATATGAAGCTCTTTTGCATGGTTTATAAGAAGCAAGAAAGAGAGGTATCTAGCTCCTCAAATTCAAAGTTGACAATGAGCTTGTGGTGAAATAGGTGAGAGGCCTAAGTGTAGTCAAAATTCACCATTTGAAGGCCTATAAGCACCGAGTATGGTACCTCATGGAGGATTTCTTGGCATTGGATATCTAGTCCATACCAAGAGAAGGAAACCAACATGTAGATAGGCTTGCTGCCATTGGTACCCAATTTGAGATAGTAGAAAGAGTCAAAAGAAACCAAGGACAAGATAAGGTCAAGATTATATACATACTAGCTATACTTGATAATGAGCTGATTTGGAAAGTCTTTGATAATGATGATCAAATCAAATGTTTTCTAATGTAAGAGGTAGAGTTTTGTCATAGGAACAAAGACAAGTTCTAGAATTAATATGATGATCAAATAGTATAGCTAGGATCAAACAAGTTTCCCAAAGGACTTATGACATTGGAGAACATCTTCAATGAAAATGACTAGGTATGAAAGGGGAAGGCATGCATCTCATCTAAAGGGGAACACTATGAAAAGATAGAGATATTTAAGGACAAATTTCTAAATCTAGGAAAGATCAATACAACAGAGGAAACATCTACATTTATTGCTTTGTGCCAATATTTTTTTGATATATTTTCTTGGAAGTACAAAGACTTGAAAGGGTTTGACCCTAAGCTTGCACAACATACCATTGAATTAGAAAGTAAAGCCAAGTAAGTTAGGCAAAAATAGAGGCCTATAAACCCAAGAGTGGAGGCTTTTATGAGAAGATAACTCTATAAATTGATCTAATCTAGGATAATATTTCCAATTAAACATTCCTCTTGGGCGGCAAACCTTGTGCTAGTGAGAAAAAAGAATGGAGAGATTCAGTTATGTGTTGACTTTAGGGACCTCAATAAGGTGTCCCTAAAAGACCATTACCCACTACCCTCCATGGATCAAATTTTACAAAAAGTGGTAGGTTCTTAAAGGTTCTCATTTCTTGATGGCTATTATGGCTATAATCATATCATGGTTAAAGAAGAAGATAGGCATAAGGCTACCTTCACTATAAAATGGGGTACATATGCATATTTTAAAATGATTTTTGGACTCTCCAATGCTAGATCCATCTTCTAAAGAGAAATGGATGTTAATTTTCATGGTGTTTTAAATGATATGGTTATAGTTTACCTTGATGATTTAACAATTTTATCAAAGAATCTTAATGATCATTTAACACATTTGAGAGCTATTTTTGATAGGTGTAGACAATTTGGAGTTTCTTTGAATCCAAAAAAATGCATTTTTTTAGGGTACAAGGGAAGACTTTTGGGACACATGGTATCTGAAGCTGGTCTATCCATTGATCCAAAAAAGATTGAGGCAATCCTTGTTCTATCACTTCCCAAACATAAGAAAGGGTTGCAGAGCTTCTTGGTCAAGATCAACTTCATCAAGAGGTTCATTCTAGGATTTACAGAGATGGTCAAGCCACTCACACATATGCTAAGAAAAGTCAAAGAGTTCACATGGACAAAAGAAGGAAAGAAGAGAGTTGAGGCCATCAAGGAGGCCATATATCATGTCCCCACTCTGTTAAATCTAGATTTTAAAAAGGACTTCTATCGATATGCCTTTTCCACATTAGATGCAGTATTAACCATGTTCATGTAATAAAATGACCATGGTTTAGAGTAACCCATTGCTTTGTTTAGCTAAGATTTATAAGGTTATGAAGAAATATATAGCTTTGTTGAAAAACATGTGCTCACTATTCTAAAAAGTTTGAAGAAATTCATACATCTATTTTCAAATAGTAAGATCATACTAATGGTGGATTACCCAAGTGTGAAGGATTTTATCCTCAACAAAGACTTGAATTAAAAGAGAGTTGGATGGATCACCAAGTTTATGGAGTATGAGATTGGGGTCAGGATAAATAAAACTAGTCTAAGGAAAGGGATTATGTGAACATCTTGTTGAAGATATGAGAGGAGAAAAATAGATAGTTTTGGTAATCCAAGGCACTCAGTAGGAAGATGAAGCTGCTCTTTCATCAAGCTAGACATAGGATATTGCTAGATTTCTCCAAATAAGAGAGTGTCCAATGGGTTTCAATGCATAAAAAATATGACACTTCATGCTGTAATTAGTGTCATAGATTGTGATTGATGGAGTGTTGTTCAAAAAGGACATTGGAGGTATGCTCTTAAGATGTGTTGAAATAAACCAATTTGATAAACTTCTTAGGTAGTTCCATGATAGTCTTCAAGGAGTCAATTTTGTATCTAGAACCATAACTATAAAAATTATTAGAGCTAGTTACTTTTGTCGACTTTATTTAGAGATGCACATGCATGGGTGAGGAAATGTTCAAAATGTGCTATGTTTATAGGGAAATAGAAGCTAGCTACTATGACATTGAAACCTATTCAAGTTGAGTAACCTTTCATGTAATGGGGTTTATAATTTATTGGCATGATTATTCATCCATATATTGATGGCCATAAGTGGGTCTTAATGGCCACATATTACTTCACTAGATGGGTGGAAATAGTTCCCTTGAAGGAAGCAAATGAGAACTTTGTACTTGATTTCTAGCCTAATCACCCATCATGGAGAACCATTCACTATAATATCAGAGAATGATTTGGAATTTAGCAACACAAAATTCTATGAGTGGGCTCTTGAGTAGGGTATCTATCTAGCATCTTCATCTAATTATTATCCATAGGGTAATGAACTAGTTGAGTCCACTAATAAGAACCTAAGCTAGATCATTAAGAGAATAATGGAAGATAATCAGATATCCTAGCACCCAAAGATAAAGAATAGCTTCTAGGATAACAAAGTCACCCTCAAAAACTCCATTGGTAACTCACCTTATCTCTTAGTCTATGTAAGATAAGCAAGGCTAAAAATTTCTTTGAAGTTTCTAGCTTTGGAGCTTACACACCAACTAGAACTTCTAGAAATTGATGTGATGGAGGTTAGAATGAATGACCTAAGAGAGTTAGAGGAAGTAAGGGATGATCCCATACATTTCATGTGGTCTAAAAATAATAGGTCAAGATGACCTTTGATAGAAGAGATTCATCGAAGACATTCTAGCAAGGTGGCATAGTCCTCAAATGGGATGAAAGCCATGGAAAAATTGGAAAACACTCCAAGTTTGATAATATTTGGAGTGGAGCCTATGTCATCATAGGATGTAAGGAGAGAAATGATTTTGATCTTAAAAATTTGAATGGATAAAGCCTTATTATCCCTATAAATGGGAGGTATCTCAAGTTTTGCTACTAGTCTCATATCTTTCTTTTCCTCCAAGTGCTTTTGCACACTTCCATTTTTGGTTGTTCTTTTCATAGTTTATGTTGTTTATTTATATTTTGTTGATTTGTTGTTTTTTCCCTCCCCATTACTCTATTAAGTGTTTCTATAAGTCAAGTAGAGTCTATTTGTAAGTAGCTTTCAATTTGAGAAATATTGATCAAGGTCTGGGTTCCATGACCAATAGGCTAGTCAAGCTAGCTGAGTCACCAAAATTATTGGCCATTTTTGGCCCACATACCAAGATTTTTCCTATTTTGAATAGATAACTAGGTTTCCAATTGATGAATTAATTAGGTGGATTTAAATTAGGCTCAATATTGCAAGTGAAGGGATCAAGGTAGGTTTTTATAGTGCTGAACAATTGTAGAAACAGGTCTTGAAAAGAAGCCTATGTTACATCACTTTTTCAACTTTTAGCTAGGTGGTGTTCAAAATCCTTCAGAGGAAGTGTTCCACACAAACCCTAAAACAAATGTACAAGGCCTAATTGTTTTCGGAGTTTTATCCCACTTTTTTTGGCTAAGTGTCAAAATTATTTTGGGAGTTGTGTTTTAAACTTTTTATGCAAGTCTAAGGAATTATTTTAGACATTTTATTCAAAACAATTTCCCTGAAAGATTACTATTTGAAAAGGGTCCTTAATAAAAGTTCTAAAGGATATATTTTAGAGGCATTAGTCCAAAAACAATCCCAAGGGGCATTTTTTAGGCAAAGTATCCCAAATAATTTCCCCAAAGGGTACTTTTCTTAGGGAAATAGTCCAGTGAAAAAATTCCAAAGGATATGTCTCTTAAGGAAATGGTCCACTTCAAGGTTTTTGAAGGGTAATTTTATTTTAGAAAGGGCATTTTTCAAAAGTTTGAAGGGTCAATTTCTCTATCAAGTGTCCTCTACTTTTTTTCAAATGATCTTTCTATAGTGAGGTGGACCAAGTCAAAGTTTTTGAAGGGTAGTTTTCCAAAGATAGATATTTTGAAGACATGAATATGCATAGACATTTCATCTATAATAATTGTTCAAGGAAAGGATAATGAAAATGAATTCATTTGAAAAAAGTGCTCCACACAAATATCAAAAGAATTTTCCAACAAAAGGTCCAAAATAAATAGCCCACAAAATTTGTGATCTAGATAGGTGTGGAAATGTCAAGTTTGGACCTCAAGAATTAGCCATTTGGATTTATAAATCCTTGGATGTTCATGAAAATGTCAAATTTAAGCTTCATGAAATATTTGTTGGCATTTAAAAATCATCAAAAACATCCCTAAATGAGTACAATATTGACAAGTGTCTAAATCTCATATACCCAGATCAAATCTAATGGTGAGTAAGTAAAGATAGAATAATGGGCCCAAGTTAGATAAATGGCATGTATTCAATTATAGATTCAAGATCAATGATATGTGAGTGAGTTAAAGAGTCAGTGAAACCTGAGTACAAAGGCATGATCGGCAAGTGGCACACACACATGAATCTAGGTAGGAGATCGATGGATCACATTCATTCACCTCAAACATATCTAATGAAGCAAGATGAGTCATGGTATCAATGATCCAAGGCAATTCTCAATGAATAATCAAAGTAAGATGAACCCAAATGATGTAGATAGAGGTTGAAAGGTTGGTTTTCAACCAAGGCAAGTAAGCATGATGGATCTGAGATCAAGCATGTTCCAATTTGAGCTAAGAGCATATTTTTTTGGGATCAACTAGTGTCATTAAGACTCTATAGAGATATAATAGGTCCTTTTGTGACCTGACATAGATCAAGGTGGGCTACTAGCTGATCATATAGTATAGATATGTCCAAGTGAATGTATCAAATATAGGAAAATAGATATTTTTAATTGGTTTTCAATCTATAGTAAGATTAAGTGCACATTTCAAAGAAAAGGTAGATAGATGTAATTAATGGAGGAACATCTTGAGCCCTATAGATAGCCACTAAAATTAGACATGAGCATGACCTTGTATACAAATACCTCTCCTTACAAGGAAGGATATTGTATGGAATAACTCAAAAATATTCATTCAATATCAGGAATGCCCCCTATAATTTTTCTTAATTTCATATCCTCCATCAAGCCAAAAAATGATAGAGTGACATTAATGCAAGAGTAGGCTCAAGGACTATTCGGGGATGGTTGTTCTGAATAGAATGGAGCTCATTAATGATCCCTTTAGCATCATTTTTTCTCTTTCCCCCTGATTCTTCCTATAAATACTAACCTTGACCCCTTGATTTGGATCCGTTGGCAAGAGATAGTGAAGCTCTACCCAAATCAGTTTGTAACACTCTCTTGAAGTAATAAAAGATAGTTTTTAAATTTTGATTGAATACTAAGTGTGTTTTATTAAATTTTAATGTGTAGATTATATGTTTTTATTCATCATCTGTATGTTCTTCATGTACCTTGCTTAAATTATATTGGTTTATTTTAGGTCATGTAAAATGTTAGCTAGTGACATTCCTCTTGAAGTGTCATAAGTTGATAGCATCTTATATAGACCTCTCCCTTCTTTGTCCTTCAATTCATAGGTCTCCTTTCAGCCTTCATACAAAATAATCATGCTTATAACCTTGTCATAGAGTTTGATTAGTCCTTGTCTTGCTTGAATTCATTAGTAGTCATCAAAGTGTCCAATCTAAAAGTGGATCATTGAATATTTGGTGCATCACTACATTTAGTACAAATTTCCATTCTTACATTTCTCTCCCTTTTCACCCCAATAATTTTAAATTTTTAGTGAGAATAAGCTAATTGATGTTTATAAGGAGCTATTCTCATTTAAAATCATAGAGGGTTGACCCCATTATAGGTAACCCATAGTCTAGGGTCATTCTCATGTTGCACCAAGTTTGAGAGTAAGATTTGAACACTTCTATTTTCAGCTAGGGTGCAATCTGAGCCCATAACACTAATGATTCAAGAAGTTGTGAGGAATTAGTGTGAAACTTAATAAACCATTATAATAACATGAAACCTATTTAAAAAATAAAAAACTTGAATTTCTTCTTGATTTCATACAAACTATGCAAACCCTAAAATAGGGTTTAGAAACATGAATTGATGTTGTGAGTGATACAACTAGTCAAAATTTGTACAAATTGGTGATTATCTTAGATTTAATGTATAATAAATTTTGTTTTGTGTTTTATTTTTGTACATACATCTGTGTAAAGAATATAAGGGGTTGTGTGCAAGATAAGGGTTTAGATGCCTAATTAGGCCTAAACAGTGCCTAAAAGGGGGTTAGATAAATGATTTAAGTGTGGAGTTAGGTCAATAAATTACATGGAGAGGAGTAAATAAATAGAGGGTGTCATAATATTATATTATATTTCTAAGGACAATCATTACTTGTCCATACAATGGAAAAAGGGTTAAAAAGGGCTACTAGAAAACCTCTTAAAGGGAAGGACTAGTGTTTGTTGTAAAGACTTAAAGTGAGAAGTCTTGTGGATGGGATAGAAGTTTCAAAGAGGAATTAATATAGTGGAAAAATGATGATAATAATACTACATAATAAAGATACCTTGAATTATGTGCTAATTTATTTATTCTATGATTCAATGTAAGAATGGACTGGTAGAGAGTTAAGGCATTGAGATTGCTTAAAATGGTAATAGGTAAGAAAGGAGATGAAGGTGATTGAGTGAAGTCAGTAGTCAAGAATACATAGAGAATTAAGAGGAAAAATTTATTGAATAAAGATAATAGAGATGAAGAAAGAGTATCAGTGATCAAGAAAGACCTAATGAATTCAAAGTGATCAAAGAAATAGGTTGAAGACAAAGAAGGACCAATCAAGATCATACCCAATTATAGGAAATAGATATAAGTATATAGAAAAGGTAAGTGTATGTGTTTTTAACCATAATAAACAAGTATGTTGAATCCCTATGCATCACATTTTGAGCCAATTAGTTAATTTTTACAAACATAAACCCTAAACCCTACCCTAATTTTACCACAAATCCAAACATGTTAAAAATGTGATAGAGTATAAAATGTGATTCAAAGTGAGATTAATCTTGATGTAATCATATATAATGAAATAAAGAGTTGATTCATTCAATTGAAAAGTAATTTGAGGCCAATTTGAACCCCTTTAATCTAACTATAAGAGTAGGATATGATTTGGTAAAAAATTATGTTTGATTATGTCATGAATTAATATAATTAGTCAATTGGTGTAATTAGGGATGTGATTTGGGAAAAATTGATTCCCTGAACCAAATTTATGGTTCAATCAACTATATAATCTATGCAACACATGGCTTGACTAGACCTAACTTTATCAAAAATGCAAGCATGAAGGTAATTATCGTTAATTTGAACCTATTGAACCTAAATGTGAGTCTATGATGTAATTAAATAGGCTAAATTAGCCCACTTTTTATGACCTGTGTTGGCCTTAAAACATAATTTTATCACTAACTGACTATAATTTGGACTAATTAAATGTAATTCAGACTAATTTCAAATCTAAGTTGTGTTAATTGAATCTAATTTGGACTATTTGAATATATTTTTGAATAATTGGCATCAACCAAGGGTAAAATCAAACCTAATTTGGAGTAATTAAATATAACTTGGGCCTAAATGAACCTAATGTAGAATGAATCAAAGGAAGGGGGTAATTGAAGGGAAAATGCATCATATGATAGTCTTATTACATAGTTATATGGGTTGAAACCATAGATTAAATAATGCATACATGTTATTTAATCTATAGAAAAAACTTTGTTTTCAAGGACAATCAAGAATTATATCCTCATAGATATTATCTACATACCTTATATGTATTCTCTTCATACTTTTCAATTAATTTTGTACCACACCATTAAAAATCTAATAATAATGAGATTGATAATAATGAATTAGATAATGTTTGAAATTCAAATTCAAAGTATGAAGTTTTTGATTTTGTTGATGATGAGTCTATGCATGATACTTTACCTCCTAACAATGAAGAAAATTTGATGGAAACAAATAACAATGAAATTAAAAATGAATAAAATTTCATGTAAACTTAGAGTGAGTAAATAAATAATGAATAAAATGTCATCCCACCACTAAATAATGATTTTGAAATAACCTCTCAACAAATTCTACCATAAAAAAACCTCCAATAATTGTGTGTAGAAAGAAACAAGTACATAATTGAAGTTGATGAAAATATTTTGAAACTAATGCATTAAAAAATGCTTGACCCCAATTCAAGAATGTTGGCTCAATAAATTTAGGATATTTTATTTCATAAATTTGATTATGATAATAAAACATGTCAATTATTTGTTTCATTCATGAATCTATTTAAGATTATACCTAAAGCATACACATTAGGATTAAGAACATCTAACATGGATGAAGAAAATAATGAAATTATTGTAAATCTACATGATTAATATCATAATGTAGGCACAAAATCACATAATAAATATTATAATGCTTCCTTATGTATAATTACAACTTGTATAGTAAGTGGTCAAATAAGGGGAAATGATTGATTTAAAAAATAAGTTGAACACTTGTTATAAATATAAAATCATCAATGAAATCAATTGGAGGACATCAAAGACTTAATTAACCTCATACCAATGAGCTTTGGGCATTTTCTAGTATAATTCCACAAAATGACATGGTTGTAGGTGATGCTTTGAAAGAGTTACTTACACAATTTTGGAAAGACAATACAAGAGTTTTGTCCAATGCAAAAGATGTAGTGAAAAGAAGAGTTGGTTATTCCAAGCATGAGCCACATATGAAACATTTATAGGATATGAATTAAAAATAATTTTACTCTAATTCTTTGGAAAAACATCCACATATTTATATGTCTAAACATTTTTATGTAAAAATAAATCACACATGCAAGAATTTTAATAGGCAACATGTTGAATTTATAATGCACTATGATTTCTTTTTATATATACATTATACTTTTCATACTAATAACATATTATAGCAGTGTGGCATATAAGTTCTCTCAAAATCATCTACAAATTTTTTTCCAATTTTTTTTGTGAAAGCCCAAATGGATAGTTCTTTTATAATAAATCATGTTTGGATGTAAATTACATAATTTACAGTGAATTGACAAAATTAAAAAATTATATCCATGAGGATTGTACAATTAAAATTGGGAAGGAATTAGTTTGTTTGAGAAAAGTAAAAAAATGTGACTTATCAAGTAAAAGATGGCAAAAATTATAAAAAGTGTGAGATTGTTACAAAATAGATACACATTACTAAATGCATCATTGTCTAACTAAAGAATGCATAACTTTTTTATTTGTTGATAATGATGCACATTACAACTAGCATCAAACATATTGAGAGTTTCACTAAGGATAGCCATGGAAAAGGGGAACATGATGATGTTGGAGAATGCATAAAAATATCCATTTCAAGGAAGGAGTTTAAATTTTAAGAGGCTACTAATTTTATTGATGGAAAAATTGTGGTTGAATTGTGTAATGAGATAATGTGTTATGGTGCTCAAGAAAATTCTACTATTCTTAGACATATTTAGTTAATAAAATAAGAACACTTAGAAAACTATGAGGATTATATTACTTTCATGGGTTAAAGTGAGTTTCACTCATTTTGTAGCTCAAATACAAGTTCTTGGACAATTTCATATGAGACACTTGGCATATTTTTTGTTTTGCATGCATGTAATTTGTTTGTAATGAGATTGAGTCATAATAGTGGGTGGATGACTAGAGTTATAGACCTCTAATTCTAATCAACACACATTAGGATGTACTAATATTATAACTTATATCTATGACATCATCACATGACTTTGACCATGTATGTGATGTAGTGTAACTAGGTAGAAGGTTAATAACTATGTACTATTTATTCTCATGATCTATCTTGATAGTGTCATTAAAATTATTTTTTATGATAGAAGGCATGTTTTTGAAATTATTGTGGATGATGCTAATGAAGATAGAAAAGATTAATACTTATGTTGGTGTGTATATGGAAATAGAAAATTGAATTCTCTGGTCATAGATGGAGAAAACATTGTCTATCTCACTAGGTTTATGGTAGACACTAAAACGTGGCTTCAATGATATCCTATCAAAAATTCAGATGTATGGTTGTTTGAAGACATTGAAATGCACAAGAAGATACCTCACTATTCAAATTTGATTCTTACAAAAAATATTAAATTTAAAAAATATCATGGGAGGTAATTAAATGTGAATCTATGTAAAGTTTTTGAGTTAGACTCTGAATCTATTCTTGATACTATCAAGATTAGAGTGGATCATAGGGGTTCATTGGATTGGAATGTGTAGGAATGTTGACTTTTAAAATGTATATGTAATCAATTCTATCATTTTTTATTTTTTTTAGTTAGTACATCCATAAATTTAATTTTTAATTACTTTCTAAAAAAATTAATTTTGTGGTACCAAATAAGTTTCCACCTTCACATGGTTGGCACTATTAGTAAATAATTTCATATTCTTGAAGCTAAGAGAATCTTATTAAAAGTACTAGTGTCTATTTACTCTTTAACAATAGTGAAATGGAATTACAAATGGAATTGGACCTCATGGTTTTTGGAGCATGTGTAATTTGCCTATATAGATGTGCTTTGAGTTATGATTTTGCACCTAGGGGTCCTGAAGAAAGAAATGTCAATTCGAGCTCAAGACATTATCTATTCACTATTAAAAAATTGTCTTTTAGGACTTTTTACTATAACTTGTGCCATAAATTTATTTCAACATTTATACCAACTTGATCTAGGGTATGTTAAAGGGATTTTACATGTACATGATAGATCTTATAGTTCATTCATACAACATAGAATTTTCATTTTATGCATGTCTAAAATTAAGCTAAAAATCTAAATTTTTAATGTGTTAATAAGGGAATTATTGAGCCCAAAATGGGTTGTGGGTGTATACACATAATATTTTCAAAATTTATCAAAAATTTGTGCTTTATATCTTGTAATAACTTGTCAAGTCTTAATCTCTTCGAGTGCATGCCTTAAAAGGTGCATCAAGAAAGGGGTGGGTAGATTATTGGTTCTTCACATGATTATTATCCCCTATACCACCAATTTTAACTAACATAAACCTCTCTTATACACTTCCCTATGCATTGACACCTTCCTTACACAGCCCTCCAAGGAATTGGCTACCTTAAAAAAACCCTACCTAAGCTAAAAACTCTTTTTAACATTTACCAAATAAAGTCTGCCTAGGCCAACCCTACACTTAAAATAGATGAGCACATTATGGGACTCATTTAGCCTTGGTCAACAAAGTACAAGACCTAAATACTTTTATTAATTAATGATACAGGGTAGATTGGGCCACTCTATTAGCTAAACTTTTAGAAGGGTTTACTGTTATATCTAGCTATATATACACATCCATTTATACCATTTTAGAGAGAGATAGATAGATTTAATCATTCATTTGTGCTTCTTTACTATCTTCTCTTACACCATTATACTTGAGAAAAATTTATTAATGTTTACAATTAGAGAATAATATTATCTTATGGAAAAGTCTTAGATGATTTGGCTTATCATAGTGATCTTTACAAACCATGACAAATTATTGTAAAGCACTATTGGCTAAGAGAGAGATTGAGTCTCAATGGGTTTGTCTTGAAGGTGATTATCTCAAACTCTTGCTATTCTATTTTAGTTGGTATAAGTAGCATAAGTAATGGATTTTGAATGTATTTCTCTCTCCATGCATTAGGGTTATATCTATATTGACTTAATTATAATTATTTTATGCATGTTTAATTTTATGTTTATTACCCCCATTTTATGCGACAAGTTTTGGTGAGTACTAAGTTAGATTTTAATTTAATTTGTCATTTACTTTGTGAATAAAAAAACATAGGATCTACCTAGGGCTATTTCATAGTGTTTGTTGACTATAGGCTTTTAAACCCTCTCTACTAATATTATTGTGGTAAGGGACCCCTTGGTTAGGTCTAGTGGATCCATATTGCTCACGACCCAAATTATTTAAATGTTTCTTTAAATGAAAGGGTATGTGTGATTTATCTTCTCTGGTCAAGGATTGATTTTTAGATCAGATTCACTTTCCCTTGTATACATTTTGTTGAACCTGATGTGAACTAACCATTGCAGGTTTTATTTCATCCATTCATTTATAATCATATATTATATTTTTTTCTATAAAGTATTGGATAGAACATTTTGATATAGTCTAATATTTTATGTGCAGGTTTAACACATATTCACTCCAATCAACTCTTTATTTCTCTATGTAGGTCTTTTCCAACAAAAAATAATTGGATCGATCAATTTGACTCAATTATCTTTTTCAACCATATATTTAAGGACTTAGTTTACCCAGTTAACTTTATTAGCAGATAATTTTTAGCATATAAGTTGTAAACTTCATCAACCTGTAGACACCAAAATCATGTCTAACCCTTATTCATTCTCCCCCTTGGTCCATTCCTAACCCATTCCTAACCTATACAATTACTAATTTAAAATAATAAACTTATTTTGAATTAATAACCCTCCTCCTTTGACACATCACCAATGACACCTCGCCTCGGACACCTCGCCTTGGACTATTTCCCACCCTATGACTCACCTAAGACCTATTCTTACTCCTTTCCAACCGCTTAACCAACTCTCGTGCGTATTTAGCCTAACCTTTGACAAATATCCAACCGATTATGCACCTAGCGGATGGAGAACGAGCTTGCTGGTCCTTTTACTCATTCTGCACCCACTGACGTCGGTCAACTGTCGGCCGACACCGGTGGGATCACCGACGTCGGTTTACTTAAACCGACTTCTGACCTCTTTCTTGGCTAATCACAAATTCTAATCAAAATTCTAAATCTTGGGAGCTAATCACAAATCTAGAATCTAGAGTCTTGGACCATCCACCACTCTGCCAATCAATTTGCCAATCTCTCAGCCAAGCCTCTCACTCTCTCCCTTAGGTGAAACAATAGGTATTCTGCCTTCAACAACTCCATCAGCAACAGGGCTTTCACACCAGTAGCACCAACAACAGGGACACCAGTCTGTAACACTCCTTCAGCTAGCCACAGGTAAGTATATTGTCTATGTTTTCTTTGTCTTTTCTAGTCATTTGCTTCTAAGTATTATGAATTAGATTCAGTACTTCCTATCCCCAGACCAAACCTGACCCAAATCTTTACTTCTCCATCTCCCCTACATCTCTGCATAAACCTTCAAACTACCTTAAAATCAGACTCTCAGACCTTTAGACAGACCCAGACCCTTCCTTGGCCTTGTCCATAGACCAAAACCTTGACCAGACCTTGTCCACAGACCACAGACCCGACTAGACCCCGTCTAAGCTTACTGCCCCGACTGACGCTGGCCACTACCCCAACCGACGTCGGCAGACTAACTGACGTCGACAGGCCTCAATGACCGATGCCGGTAGGACCACCGACGCCGACGACTTTGACCAGTCTGACAGCATCTTTCAGGTAAGCCTTTGCTTCCATTTTCCTTTTCAATCTTTTATCACTTTAGTCTTTTATCATTCAGCTATTTATCAAACATCTTTTTTTTATTTACTAGTGGGTTGATATCCCTTAAGGAAGTCTTCATACTTCTAGGATCAAGCTTTGGCTTGGCAACCCACCATCTCCTTAACTAATGCCTTCTTTTGTCTAAGTCTCTTTCTTTTGTAGGTGTCATTCCTCCACAGCCAAAGAGGAGTTCTCACAGCATCTGGATTACGGTGCACACGACTATATCTAGGTACATACAAGCCTTGACCATTTCCTTAAGTTTCTTCATTTTCTCTCTTTGAATGTAGAAAGTGAAATTAGCATAGAAACATTTTGGCACGCCCGGTGGGACCTTAGGGCCTTCCTTGGGTTCCTTTCCTTCTTTTTCATTTAGGGTGCATTAGGATTCTCCCTTTTCACCTTGTTCTTCTTTTCCAAATGACATCATAAGTAGGAATAAAAAGAACTTTTCTTTTCTTTTCTTGCATTTCTAGACTAGCCAAAACTCATACTCTTCGACCCTTTCTCCACTTGTTTTTCATCTGAACTTAACATTTCGACTTGGGGCTTAAAACTTATTGCATTGCATTTTTGCTTGTGCATGCATTTCTTAGTCCACACTTAGTAATTAACAAACTGCATATTGAATTAATCTAGTCCACTTTATGTTACACGATCTAAACCACTTACACTAAATCAAACATCAAACTTACCTAAGACAAGGCCCGACTGGGATTTCATCCCCCAGCAGATACCTTACCCGTCCCGGCGATCCTACTTGGATTTCATCACCAAGGGGAAAGCCCACTCTGTTCTTTGGTAGAGTCTAATCTCTAGGGAAAGTATATTTTGGCTAAGCGAGACCAGCTTATCACTGGACTCGTGAAGTGAGGGGAGCTTGCTCCTTAGCACTAGGCCATGTACGGAACCTAACACAGACTTTTGAGCGCCTAAAAAAAACCTAAAACCATCCATAGACCACCTCTTCTAGGACCCCTCTAACAATGAACCTCCCAAACATCACTTTAAGGCATAAGCCACAAGATTCTAAAAAAGTTGATTCTTAGGATTTAACGCTTAGGGCCTGTCTGTCTCCATCTCTATTTTTCTATTCCTATCTAGTTTTTTGAGCTAGTGAGGACGTTCTCTTCCTTTTTTCCAAGAATCTTCAAGTTTTTTGAGTTTTTGGAAACCATAGTCACCGACATCAGCTTTACCACCGATGTCAGCCACATTCCTCCACCAGCATCGGTTATCTGACCGACGTCGGCCATCTTTTCTCACCAACATCAGTTCTTTAACCGACGTCAGTCTCTATCATAGTTCTTTTTTCCAAAATAGTAGCCTAAAACCCGACCCTTTTTCATACCAAAACCTCATTCTGAGTTTCTAAAATTGAAAAATATAGTTTCTGGAACCTCCTACCCTCTTCTTGCCTTGAATGGTTTTGACACACAGTCAAACCAAGGCTCTTCTTGACCACGCTCCCTCATCCCTAACCAGTCCTATAATGGAGTTCCACTCAGAGACTGAAATAAATCCTACAGGACCAACCCTGACTCAAACTCCCATTATCCCTGAAGGGGACCAAGATTTCGAAAGATTCTTGGACCTCAACGTCACAGCCCTCCAAAACTATCTCGTGAGAAACCCAATGCGAGACCTTTCAGGTGAAGTGGCGATGACATCGACATCATTCACTACCCAACCTTTTAAGACCCAGCCTTTTGCCTTAACCATTAACCTGACCATGGCCAATACGCAAAGTTTGGCCTCCCCATCTATTTTTAGACCAACCTCCATTGGGTTTCCATTACCCCCTCAACCACATGTAATTCAACCAAGTTCTACATCATACCAGAACTTGATTGTCTCGACCCCACACACTCTTGCACCCATATATGCAGGAGTGCCTACCTCCCCTTTTGTCCATGCCACTACACAACCACCTTTGGCGATATCTAGTCAACTTATACCTTCTACTTCCATAACCCAACCACACTTGGCCTCTACATCTATCCCTGTGACTAGTCATCCATACGTTGCACCCCTACAACCGCAACCAACTACGTTGTATGCCTCCTCTAGCCTCTTTCAAGCACCCTAAAATCTAGGGGGCACTCCACCTGCCAATCTGTCAGTAGATATCATCAAAATGCTGATGGATAAGATGTCTAGCCTAGAGACCTCTATCTCTGGTTCATGCAATGCTCTCTCTTATGACCAAATTTGCAATGAGCCCATCCATCCTTCTGTCCCTATCTAACCATACCCCAACCAATGGGAGCTTCTTAAATTCACTCACTTCTAGAGTAAGGAGGACCCACAACAACATCTACGGGTATTCAGACATGCCTGTTATCTTATAGTGCATGACGATGCATTACTTTTATGCACATTCCCCATGTCTCTTGTTGGCCCTGCCCTTGACTGGTATAGCTCTCTTGCCAGACATTCTATCTTTTCTTTCATTCAACTTGCCCAATTATTTCTCAACCATTTTTCTATCAACATCACCAAACAAGTCTCGATCACAGACCTCTACTCCATCAGGCAATTCGATGACGAATCAATAATCAATTTTGTTGCCCATTAAAGAGGCCTAATTAACCAGCTCTCCTTCTCCTTGCCTCAACCTGAGCTCATCGAGCTCTTTTCTCGAGCATGTGGCAAGCACATCTCTTCTACATTGTGGATTCAGACATTTTGCACTTTTGACAAAGCTTTCACCATGTCTCAAAAGCTTAAACTCTGTGCCATTGAAGAGGATAAGGTCAAATTGTGTAATACCAACACAAAAACCAATGACCCTTCTTCTTCCAGACCTTATTCTTCTACCAAATCCAAACCCAAAGGAATGGCCAACACTGTGGTCATTAGATCACCATCCTCGATGACAACTAATTACTCTCAACCTTTTACATCTCCAAGCATCACCAAACAATTCCAACAACGGTACATCCAACGTTCATACACTCCGCTTGGAGAATCATACGCTTCCATTTTGGAAAAACTTGTCAAGAAGGGGGTCCTCAATCTCCCTCCAATCCGATCACCTCAATTTAACCCTTTAAAAGCCCTCCCTACATGGTATAGGGAGGCCGACTTCTGTCACTTTCACCGCATCCACGGCCATGACATCGACAATTGCTGAACTTTTAAGAACATCATCCAAGACATGATTGACAAGGGGGATCTTATTTTAGATAACCCGAATGTGCCTCCTAGCCAACACATCGACATTTTCAAACAACCATTCCCAAACCATCCTCCTACCCAAGACAACATCCAAACCACAATCAATGACCCTCAAGACCATAATATTCACACAATCAACACTATCTTGCCTCTTGTCCCTGACCAACCTCTTCCATCACAAGATGAAGAACTTTCTTCTCCTATTAGTCCTCCATCTACCTCTCTTATACTAGAGGATGCCTTGACCATGCCAACGCCATTAGGCCTACCTTCATCCAAAGACCCTACCTTGCCTACTCCTCAAGCACAAGCAGAAGGCACGGTCATCCTTGCCTCCTGCCCTCTTGAGGAGCTGCACTCTCTTATTTCTTCTCCACCAGAAGAAGAACCAGTCTCTTCACCCATTTCGACTGAGGAAGACCCAGTCATGGTTTCCTCTTGCCTTTTACCTGAGATTGCTACATCTCACTCACCTCCATCCACATCCGAACCCAAACCCGTATCTAACCTCGCCTCACACAAAGGTGGCCCTCAACCCAAACCAAAGAAGGCCACTAGACCAAATCGGAGAACTCTTCCCCCACCTTCCTCATTACCCTCAATCTTGGGCCTGCATCCATCCACTTTAATAAGGGTGCTGCCCACTCCCATCCTTCATAGAGGTAAGTCGCCTCCATTACTCTCTCAACCCCTCAGACATATATCTCTTCCAAACCATCGAACTATGCCTCTTACACCTCCTAAACCAAAGTCATCAACCCACACTGTAACAAAACATCTAGACCCGTTAGCAGGTTCTTATGCCTTGCTGTTACGACAATTATTGTAGTCTTCTCGCATCAACCTCCTGCCTCTTAAACCATATCAATCCCTCGGACCAAAACCACCTACATTTGTGTGTATCATCGCACACCTGGGCATGACACTGAGCATTGTTATGCCCTCAAGGTCATCATTTGCCAATGTCTAGGAAATGACACCTCTCTTCTCAACCACATCATCAATAAACCTTCAACACCACCCCGCTCATCAACTCTTAGATCAAGGCCATCTTGGTTCGACAACTCTAAATTTTTCCACTATCATCACACTTTGGGACATGACACTGAGCGTTGTTGTGCTCTCAAAGCTGTCATTCATCAACAACGGAGAAAGGATTTCCTTCTCATCAAGGATCCTCTTGACCTCCTCTTCAACAAATTATCAACACCAACCCATGCCTCTCAAACCTCATTGCCTAAATCAGGATCTCCACACTAGACTATGGTCCCTTTGCCACCTTTGACCCCATTATTTGACATCAACACAGTCCATTTGACCACCAAACCTCAACTGACCTTGATCAATCTATCCAACATTCTCCCTAAGTGACTAGGGGAATCCAACCTTATTCTAACCTCGACCAAACATTTGACCAACTTTGACCAGACATTTGATCAAACTTTGACCAAGTCTCGACCAACCATCAATCAACCTTCTTATCATGACCCCGACCAGCAGCAACCAAACCTCGACCAAACTTCAATCATCAAACATCAACCAACCAAGCACCTATCACTTCTTCAAACCGTCATCAATCATCGTGACCAATTTGGAAAGAGGCAAATGAGGCACCTTTGCTCCTAATTGACTCAAACCTTAACGCACAAGCATGGCCCAGGGACTTATCAGAACCTGAGGCCCTTTTTATGCCTTGCATCTTTGACCATTCTACTGTTAGTCAAGTACTCAATCACTTGACATTTTACTCTAGCTCGTCCCTTGAGCAACCCCTTGTCATTGTCATTCCTATTCCTTTCAACCCTGCTTCCCAACACTAGTTAACCCCTTTTGTCAAGCAGTAATGCTTTGTCCTTATAAAAGGGAACCCTTAAACTTCTACAAGCTCGTCCATGGCTAAACTTCAGTCAAAAATATATCAATACATAACATACTAGGTCATAAAACTCTCTAAATGTAGACTGCTCCCTCGAAGGACAGCTACACAATTGCTGTATTACTAGACTGCTCCCTTGAAGGACAGCTAGGCCAAGTCATTATCAAACATATAAAGCAAAATATAGACCACTCCCTCGAAGGATAGCTATGACTAACTTCTTGCTACAAACAGCAATTTTTTTTCTTCGAAGCTTCTCGCATTGATCAGCTTCGCAAATGACCACCAAAGCAAGACAACATCCTTATACAGACTTCCCGCTTCGATCAGTTTGCACCAAAAAAAAAAAGACTGACAAGCTTTCAAGTCATGGACATGCCTATAGTCATTCTCGGGTCACCTATACAAGGGGCAAGGTTCTCCCTGCCACAAATGGGTTACCCCATCCTCTCATATCATAATCCTACTTATCACCCGCTCAAGGGATTTTGAGCTCACTTATTGTCAAGTGATTCGATTACTTCTCTGACACAACCATGATCAATGACGTAATGCATGAATGGGGCTTTTTGTTCTAACAACCCCTATCCATGCCATCCTTTTTGTCCTTGTCAATGAAAGAGCAATTTGCCTTTCACTTTTTCTCTACACTTTGGTCACATTTAACCAAACCTTTTTCTACCCAACCCAACCATTTTTAGACCAACAACTCGACATCATGACATTATGACATCATCATTTTCCTTTTCACATAGTTTCTATGGACACCAATACACATGGAAACTATCGACCTGACACAATTTATGTTAAGTATAAACCAATACTTGCTGAAGCATAAATAGACCTTAATTCATTTTTAGTATACATCCATCATGAATATGGAAAATTGCTAGGGATGAAAGACCGCTCACCAATGTTACAGAATACACCATGGGAAAAGGCTGTAACATCTTCTTCTCCTCATCATTTCGACCTTGACCATGACCAAGACCAGCCTCTCGACCTCTTTGACCCTCTGTTCGAACTACATTGGTTTGAGGCCCCTTCCAATAAGGGCTATGTAGGCAACACTTAGTCTTTTGAGGTTAGCTCAGCCATTCCTTTGTCCACCCATTTGCTCATTCATCTCTCTCAAGACATCGACCTTTCATCTTCCATCATGACCAATCAACCAGCCCTGCCAATGTCAAAGTCATTTCTGACTCCTCATGGGGCACATTTGAGATCACTTATATCTCAACCCGACCAGCGACATGGAGATCACGCCTATCTCCGCAGACCCTAACCACTTTTGAGACAACTCTGTCTTGGTTTTATTTGCATGCATGCTACCTCATGAATAAATAGCAAAATTGTTCACAGACCATATTTTTAGACCCTCACAAGTATAGGATCGCAAGCCAGTTGATCCACACTACTTGTGACATTTTCATGTTTTCAGGAGCACTTCCTGAGCCTGAGATACCTGGAGCATGATGACCATTTGAAGCTACAGCTTAGATTGAATAACCCAATCAGCTACGACTAATGCTGGGGCCCAGTTATTTCAATTTTGGCACTCCTCGACCCTCGACCTGCGACATTTAACCTATTCCTCTCGTGACGTGGTATACGCCCAATCATGACTTTTGCAGCGTTCACCCTCACTCTTCATCCTTCTCATCCACCTTTTGTCAAATCAGCGCCCAACATAAGCTTCCCTTCCCTTGACTCTCACTTTGAGGGGGAATACCTCATCCATACCCTGGGGTAATCCACATCATCCCTTACCTGGGGCAACCAACTCCTATTTTTGTCTTGCAGTTCATCCAGAACAACCAACAAGACAAAAAGGGGCAAATGTAGACACTGAAATCATGTCTAACCCTTATTCATTCCCCCCCTTGGTCCATTCCTAACCCATTCCTAACCTATACAATTACTAATTTAAAATAATAAACTTATTTTGAATTAATAACCCTCCTCCTTTGACACATCACCCATGACACCTCACCTAGGACACCTTGCCTTGGACTATTTCCCACCCTATGACTCACCCAAGACCTATTCTTACTCCTTTCCAACCGCTTAACCAACTCTTGTGCATATTTAGTCTAACCTTCGACAAATCTCCATTCGGTTATGCACTTGGCGGATGGAGAATGGGCTTGCTGGTCCTTTTACTCGTTCTGCACCCGCTGACGTCGGTCAACTATCGACCAACATCGACGGGATCACCGACGTTGGTTTACTTAAACCGACTTCTGACCTCTTTCTTGGCTAATCACAAATTCTAATCAAAATTTTGAATCTTGGGAGCTAATCACGAATCTAGAATCTGGAGTCTTGGACCATCTGCCACTCTACCAATCAGTCTGCCAATCTCTCAACCAAGCCTCTCACTCTCTCCCTTAGGTGCAGCAACAGGTATTCTACCTTCAGCAACTCCATTAGCAATAGGGCTTTCACACTAGCAGCACCAACAATAGGGACACTAGTCTGCAACACTCCTTTAGCTAGCCACAGGTAAGTATATTGTCTATATTTTCTTTGTCTTTTCTAGTCATTTGCTTCTAAGTATTATGAATTAGATTCAGCACTTCCTATCCCCAGACCAAACCTGACCTGAATCTTTACTTCTCCATCTCCCCTGCATCTCTACACAGACCTTTAGACTACCTTAAAACCAGACTCTCAGACCTTTAGACAGACCCAGACCTTTCCTTGGCCTTGTCCACAGACCAAAACCCTGACCAGACCCTGTCCACGGACCACAGACCTAACCAGACCCTGTCCAAGCTTACTACCCCGACCGATGCTGGCCACTACCCCAATCGACATCGGTAGACTAACCGACGTTGGCAGGCCTCAACGACTGATGCCAGTAGGACCACCGATGCCGGTGACTGTGACTAGTCTGACAGCATCTTTCAGGTAAGCCTTTGCTTCCATTTTTTTTTTCAATCTTTTATCACTTTAGTCTTTTATCATTCAGCTATTTATTAGACATCTTTTTTTATTGACTAGTGGGTTGATATCCCTTAAGGAAGTCTTCATACTTTTGGGATCAAGCTTTGGCTCAGCAACCCACCATCTCCTTAACTAACGTCTTCTTTTTTCCAAGTCTCTTTGTTTTGCAAATGTCATTCCTCCACAGCCAAAGAGGAGTTCTCACAGTGTCTAGATTACGGTGCACATGACTATATCTAGGTACATACAAGCCTTGACCATTTCCTTAAGTTTCTTCATTTTCTCTCTTTGAATGTAGAAAGCGAAATTAGCATAGAAACACAACCCAATATAATATATTATTAGAATGAAAAAATCATCTAATAAACAGAGCATAAAAATAAAAAATCTACAATCTTCAAAAATTATTAGGTTCATTATTACCTTCTTAGTCATTTCTATACTTCATTTATAGTCTTGTTTTTCATAGATTGTAGTCTGTGAAACTATAACCCTAAAATGAATTGGGTCAACAATATAAACATAGTTTTGTATCTTACCTTATTCTCTAGAAGACTCAATTGACTTTTTTGACTGTCATTCTAGATCTTGATTCCACATATAGCATGGACCTTGTCGACTCTATTCTATACTATTTGCATATAGTGTCACCTAAACCAACTCTATGCTCTTCAAAAATAAAATAATTAACTTATCTTTCTATTAATTAATTAATTTATTTGCTTGATTTATTAGAATAACAAACATAAAATAAATAGGAGGTTTAATTTACCTATTCAATCACACTATTTTTATTTTTTACACACTTCCAAATCACATAACACCAAAAAGAATTTAACAATTTCTACCCAAGGTATGCCTACATGGATTTCACCACCAAGGAGGAAGATGACTTGGTTATCTATCCAAGTATAAATACATGGTTGAGGGTATATATTGGAAAATCATCCAACACCCTTTTCATTTTAGGAATGTGAAGTGAGGGGGTAAGCCCCAATACCAAGCTAGTGCCATTACCAATACAGATCTTTTTCATCTTCAACTACTTAAAAATATCCTTATATTATTTTTATAGTTCCTTCTTATAGAAAAATCATTATCACATTTATTTATAAAAATTATAATCTGATAACACACTAGGAATGTTTAATTATTAGATGAGAATTTACATTCCAGTTTTGTTTCATGCTCTTTGCAAATTGTATGTTATATTTCAAAATTTGTACTAATTAGCACTAATACAACATGTGTGTTGTGTGTTAAAATTAGATAAAACACATTTATATAATTTATTGTGTAATAAATTTAATTTTTTTATTTATTATATTACAAAAAAATTTCCTATCTTCATAACATAGTCAACTTCATCGACTAAGTCTCTTATAGGTTGCTTGTTCTATTTATCTTCAGTACATAGCCAACTTATCCAACTATGTGTATTTTATACTCCCTCAATTTTATCATCTCCAAAACATGTTTTATCAAATTGATTATGTGTTTTTCATCTAGTTATTTTAACCTTCCATTTAGACTCTATCGACCCAATCAAGTATGTACTTCTTGGCCAATATTGATAGGTATTTGGCTAACTCTATTACTCTTTTTTAGTTTTACCTTCTAATTTTAGATTATTACTTCAAGAATCATAAAATCACCTATCATAAATTTTTTGGACAACCTCAAGCCATTTATATGATATATGAGATGTTTATTTCTTCCTAACTTTGCTACCCAAGAGGATTCTCACTCTTACAGTGATTTTGCCCATCTCTCATCTTTTGGATGCAATATGGTTCAAATTACTCCAAATAATGACACTAATGGATTAGATCCATTTTAAACTTCTCAAGATAATTATTTCCTTAAATCACCTTATTAAACTATGGGGGAAATTGACATACGCTTAACCAACAACCCCACATGAAATCTTCTAAACACCAACAACCTACCTCCTAACAATCCTCCACCTAGAAACCCTCCTGATAATACCAATTTAGGGAATGTTTCTCCCACCAATCCTAATAATAGACCCCTCAAAACCAATATATTAGTTGATACCAGTCAAAATATTTCACAAATAGTGCAATAACTGAACATCATGCAAACATCTAATACTTCTCAAATGATGCAAATGTAACATCATTTGTTGAACATGGATAATATGCTTCCTATTCTTATCCCCCAAAATATCCAAAATTTAATCCCTCCACCTCTTAAATATGTCATGGAAAATATTATTATATAACCTATTATGCACAACTAGATGCTTCAAAGTATTCAAAATGAACTGTTATCCCCCTTCATTATTTATACTGATATTAGTAATATATCTCTAACTATTAAATATGATGGGACTAAAGACTCTACATATTTCCTTAAAACATTTAGTAATATTTATAAAGAGTGGAATCAAACTAATACCTTCACTAATATCAAACATTAAATTAAAACATTCATAGGAGATGTATTATAATGGTATAACCTATATGCACTAAAATTTGCTCACATCACTAATTATGTTAATTCTGTTATTTAACCTATAACTACATTTCCTAGATAATTGACTAATATCCAATTCACCATTTCCTACATCCTAAAAACCTTATTTCAACCATAACTAATTAATCCACCCATTAATATACCAAGTAAACCTATTTACCCACTAATCTACTCCCTAAGCCACTTACCAATTTAAAAATACAATTTATTCTACCTACACATCTACCACCCTATTCCTAGATATTATTAAAACACATAAACCCTAATAGAGATTTTTATAATTGGAAGATTATATAAATATCATCCATTTTATCCCTTTCTCCTCTAGAATTTTTCATTCTAGAGTTTTCCACAGAATTTTAAATTCCTTGGAAATATCCTAGCCATTAATCTCAATGGCTCAAAATTAAATTTGAGCCATTGACTCTTCCCTCCACTTCCTATATAGCTAAGCCACCCCTTCCAAGTAAAATAACATGGAAAACTTGATAATTTTTTTCCATTATCATCCATCTTACATCCATATATCCCTATCAACATCAAGAACCCATTGGAAGCCATTATCAAGCAAATAAAAGAAATCTAGCATCCTTCAATTTGGCATCAAGCATATATTTGGAAATCTTGGAGAGGAGTTATAAAGAGGTAAAATGATGGTATGAATCCCTCTAACAATCTGATTATCTCTTTTATCGCCTCCTATTTATGTGTTTATATTTTAGGTTTTTATTGCTAAAAATAGTAATAAGAGGTGAATCAAAACTTTAGGTTACATTTTGATAACCAGAGTAGGAGCTTACTCCCTAATCTAACCTCTTAAGCTTAATTAAAGACATTTTAAAGCTTGTAGGAAAAACTAGACATGTATTGAGTACCATATTTTGAAATTTCATCATGTACATGAGACTTGTAATCTTTCTCTTGTATTAGTGATATTATTACCATAATTATACAATGTAAATTGTGATATTGCGTAATACCTAGTTTTAATTGCTAATGGTTTTGAATTTTGTAAGTTTTTGTCTTTTATTAAAATCACTAATTTGAAAGTATAGATATTACCCTATTTGTGGTGGTATTGCAAGTATATTAGTGATTTATATTTGTCTTTTATTTATCATTAACCCTTCTATAAGTTAATTAGTGTTTTGTCCATTGCCTGGAAGTGTTTATCTCCTATGTGCAGTAAAAAAGAAGGGGCCATCAAACATTTTTATATTTGGGACCAAAGAACAATATTGTGACTTTAAAAATAGTGGATTTGCCTTAGTAATAGTGATTTTGAAGTTAGAGTTGTAAGTTTTCTAAAGCTTTAGTTTACTCTATATACTTATTTCTTATCTATCACTAAATTCTCTCCAAGTTATTCTTATTCTATATATGTTTCTTGGAGGCGTATTTTATCTCTTATGTGTAGGGAAAAGGAGGATTAATCAAGATTTTGAACATTTATGCATAACATATAATATCACAACTTTCCCATTTATGGGCTTGACTTGGTAATTATGGTATTATCATTGAGAATTGCAATATTGCATATCTTAGGAAAACTATTAAAATTTTGATTTGTCAATTTATATTTTTGAAATAAGGATTATTTAGCCTCTATTAAACAATTATAGGACCTCTGTGACAAGATAAGGCTATCTCCTTTTACCTTAAATATTCTAGCATTTAACCACCTTGATCTAACTATGTGCTTAAAAGGATATTTTGAGTCTATTGTGTGTGCAAGGCCAACATGTATAAGAGGAGGGGCAAAGAAAATACCAAACACCTTACCATTCACTTGTTTAAACTATTTTTGTGATACTGTGACTTTTGAAGTAATAAATTTAACCTGATATTAATGGTTTTATAGTTATAGTAGTGGTTTTATGTTTTAAATAGATTTAACATGCATTTTAATCTCTTTTAATTAATCATCGAAAGAGGATAATTTGTCATTATATTTGTGCATCAAAGTATATTATTGAGATAACCTTCTTTTAACATCCTAGTAGTACAGTCAAGTCCATAAACTATCATAAGTTAGTGGCTAAAAGACTTTTTTTAAGTTGACCTATTTGTTTATAACATTCTAAAAGCTAAGTCATCTCACTAGTATTTATTTTCATCTGATATATTTTATAATTTTTTCCATTTTGTGAAAAATTACAAATTATAAATTCTTGAGAATTATGATATTTCATATCTAGTTGTGATTTTGTTTAATAGACGTAGGTTTTTAGGTCAACGACCATGATTATTTAGCTACTGTAATACCAAAATTTTTAAATTGTGATTATTTTTTAAAGGTGTAGTTTTATAGTTTTTGGTTGCAATTTTACATTATGTAACTATGGTTTTTTAGGGGAGTTGCAATTTTGTAGTAGATAAAACTCTTGACCCCTTTGTGTAGGACCCCTCAAGATCTAGGCACCCCATTTTGTTTTTTGACCTTTGTGCTTATAGGTGGGGTGACAAAACATTATATTTCAATCTCTTTGCTTGTATATATATATATTTTGTCTGATTTGATTGTATATATATTTGTGTCTTTATCACATAGGTAATTAGTTGGAAAAAAAATTAAATGTGCCTACATGTTTATTACCCTCTCTTGAGTCTAGGATAACACGTGATGTGGAATTCATCCCCATCAATGGGCTTAGAAATTAGGGGTCAATGGCATGGATTTCATTACCATGCACTAGACCAAACTCCATCTTCTGATGGAGTATATAAATTAGGAGAGTTGTCATTAGGCAACTAAGCCAAATTCCCTATAAAAGGTTTCATAGAGTGAGGGGTAATTAAGATCCAATATGAAAGGGGGTTAGACAACATATTATATGTAATTAGGCCCCACTATACCTTCATGTATATTAGGGACACCCTTAGAAACCCTTGGGCAAACCTAGTATAGGACCTTTCATCCATGGTAGGCATTTCATTAAAAGAAGCAGGATAAACTCTTAAGAAGTTTATAAGTGTAGATATGGTCGAGAGGGGTTGATTCATTCTGTAATGCTTCACCAACCTACAACCTCACCCATAATGTTGTTAGATAGTATGAGCATCATGTTACACACCATTTGCAATTTACTATATTAGGACTTTTTGTTGTGTGTGTTGTGATAGACTCGTATTATTTGTAAAATAAGTCAGAAACATCCATTTTCTTTTCAACACCTTATATTCCTTAGGCTAATATCCATTGTTAGAATCCATCATCATATCAATCCCATTATCACATCCATCCTAGACCACACTCATCCTACATCTTATACTCATCTCATATCTTCCACACCCTAATCTTTCATCTTCCATCTAATATAATACCCATATTATAACCTCTATGCATCCCACTAAAAACCAAATTGATCTTATATTATCTACTCATCTTGTATCATCCACTCATCCCACATTTTCCACTCCCTATCTTAGACATCATCTAATATATATCTTATATATTTCATCCATTTAGTACCCATCTTACATCTTCCATACCATCATATCTATCCTGAATAACATCCATTATATATCTTTATCCTAAGTAAATTATATAATCCATCTTATCCATCCTATACCTTCCATTACTTATCCAATATAGCATCTCATATCTACCCTATATTTTCTATCTATCTAATACCCATCCTATATCTTCCATTCCTCTCATATTCATCTCATATATTCCCATCATATATCTTTTATCTTCTATACCCCATCCATTTCATATTCTCCCATCACCCTTGAATAATATATTTAGTCTTGGAATCAAGTTTTAGTGGTCACCCTTCCCTTTTATCCACATTTTCATCCTTGGACTAGGTATTATCAACAAATAGTCTTATCATGATTCTAATCTAGCACCCATTACTTCTCTCTATCAAGTGCCTTTTCATACCTAACACCCATCCAATTACCATTTTTATATTATAAGAGGTATTTTATCCCATCACTCCCTTTCATTCTTGAAATATTGGACTCTTACATGGATTTATCTTTTAGTAATTCCTAGTCATTCCAAAAATCACCACATCAACTTATTTGACCACTAGTAAATTTGATTTCTAGACTGAGTTAGTATTAAATACTTTTATATCTCTTATCACAAATCATAGCATCTCTCCCTCCCTCATTCAATATGTTTATCTAAACTTATGCCCAACAACTTAGGATAGGATAAGATTAGAACCAAGACAATGATCTGTTAGGGAATCTAGGTGATCCAACTCAAGATAATGATAATACACATAGTGATATACATACTATCAAAGGATAATATGAGTGATTAAATCCCCTCCATAATGATGAGGTTAAGAATTTAATTGACTGATACCTTTATGAAAACTATGACCAAGTTATATCCCAATCCATTGAAATGGGGTCACACTACCCTCAAACTTTGATTTTAGCCTTCTAAAGCACATATTTCATCCCTCCACCTATCTTAATACACCATGTAATAATAACCACACTAATAAAGTACCTAAAAAATAGGATGGTGTGGACCAAGAATTTAAATAAGAACACCCTACACCCCTCTAAAATAATTATAATGAGGGTAAAAGGAGGCAAATTATCTTAGAGAATTGACTACACCAACTCACACAACAAATAAATCTTTAACTCCATATACAAAATCAATGGCCATCATCCCCAAGTCAAAATTCCCAAAATTCCCTTAGACCCCATAATAGTCATGACAAAACCACCAACCCCCTTAGAGACCCCATATTTTCACAAGAATGGAAAATTATGAAGGAGACTCTCCAATAAATAGACCCATGCTCACAAGTAATGAAATACAAATATGAATTTTTTTTATCTTCTCCCTTGGATATGACCATCCTAAAAATACCTTTCCCATCCCACTTTGAAGTGCGTAAATTTAAAAAATATAGAGGTAAAGGTGATTCCTAACACCATGTACAAGAGTTTTATGTGGCTTGTCATGAAGTAGCATATGAAGATTCCTATCTCTTAAGACTTTTACCAAAAATCCTTACTAGACTAGCCCTAAAATGGTTCATGTACCTACCAAAGGGGTCTATATCTAACTTTGGGGAATTAACTACATAATTTTTTAGACATTTTTCATTTAATATTGAACATGATGTCTCCATTATAGACCTTTATAACACCAATTAGAGAAGTGTGGAAAGCTTGGCATCCTCCTTGTGATGATGGAGAAGCTTAGAGATACACATTTGATGCATAGTACACAAAAAAGAACTATCCAAAATATTTGTTGACAATCTTAACATTGAGATAAAATATTAGTTAAAACCCTAATGTGCTAATTTTTTTGATGAAACAATTGAAAAGGGGATGAAAGCTGGAAGAGCACTTATTAGGAAAGGGAAAATTAAATTATATGCCTAAAATGAACACAATTAGAATAAAGATAATTCCTTTTTGATAAATTCAAAAATATTCAATAAGAATAAGAATGTTGTGAAAGATGAAGTTACAGATTCTAAACAAAAACATATTCAAATAGTGTAAAAAATGAATCCAATAGAATAACATAATGTCTCCTCTATTCGAGTACCCATTAAAATAGCCATTAAACAATTAATTGCTACTAATATGATCACTCTTCCTGAAATCCTACCTTTAGATGAATGTCAACCTCAACTTAATTAGTAGACAAGGATAAATTCTAAAAATATCACAAATTCAAAGGTCATGATATAGAAAGGTGTATGCAACTAAAAAATTATATTCAAGACCTAATTGAAATAAGTGATATTTAAATATAAATGGAGAGTACTCCAAATCAATCCAAGAATGAGTAACTAGGCACTTATTAGGACCCCCTAACTAAGAATGGTAAGATACATAGGAAGCCACCAAAACACCAAGGGTAAGCCTCCTCTTCAAATAACACTAACTATCACACCATGTCATATCACTACATCAATACAATTAAAATATTTAACCCATAATAGCCCACTCCACCATCACCCACCATATTAAAAATCAACTGGGCCACTATTGACTATGTCGTTACTACTAGATGTAGCAAAATCATAGTTCTTGGGGAGCCACCTAAGGACACATCCACCTCTACAAATAAAAATGGGAATAACTCCAAGAAAGTTTCAATATCTTTTGATAAATCTTATGATATAATTCAAAAACTTGAGAAGACACCTACTCAAATTTCATTAATGAAACTTCTCAAAACATCCTCTCTACATTGGGAGGTACTCAACTAGGTTTTGAATGACCTCAAGGTCCTTAGTGATATTGACACCAATCAATTACAAGCATTATTGGGACATTTATCCCCTTATAATAAAATTAACTTTGGATCCTAGGATATGCCTTCTATTGGCCCCCATCATAATTATCTACTATTCATAGAAGTCTCCATATCCCACCATTACAATCCCTAGGTACTCATAGATGGAGGGTCAACATTAAATCTATGTAATATGGATTTACTAAAGAAATTGGGGTATTCTAAAGATTCTTTAGGGCTTAATTTGATTATGATAAGAGCATATGATGATAATGAATGACCATCCATATGAACTATCTACCTTCCCATTTTTATGGGACTAGTGCTAAATCAAGCCTTGCATTATGTCATGGATGTTGATTTACCCTATAATATATTACTAGGTTATTCCTAGATTCATGATATGCAAGCTATCCCATATACACTTCATCAATGTTTAAAATTCCCCCACTTAGGCGTGGAAGTCACCATTCTTAGGGAAATTGATCACTTCCATAGTTGCTAAATGGATCAATCATAATCTTCATATTATTATCCTTTCATCAATAATTTCATATTAAGCCCAAAAATTGCTAAATATGTAAACCATGATGACATTGTTCCCCCTTCTGATTCATTACCTAAATTCACTCACCTAAAAATCACATCCATTAGATGTGAAGGTGACTTACCTCTTTCCCTGTATAGTTATGGGTCCCCAAGTATGCAAAAGACCAGTCCTATCAAATATTAATTTTGACTCATGGATTTATCTAGTGTAAGACAAAGTTTCCAAGTATATTGATGAATCAGATGAATCATGGCTTATTTTATAGGATGATGCCCTCACATCTCCTATAAAGTGATACCACCACATCTAAAAAATGTTAAAGAACATGCATTATCAAGGAAAAGGATTAGGGAGACATGAACAAGGTAGGATTGAGCCTATAATAGTTCAAGATCATCCATAACATCTTGGTTTAGATAAAAAGTACTTGATGATGACTTAAATAGTATTATTATGGATACTGCTTCAATCTCTAGGGAGTCTCTTTTTGATGAATAAATTGATATGGGTTCTATATATAGTCACTTCTAGGATCTTGTTTCCACAAAAAATTTTCCTAACACCACTATTTCTACCATCAACATATCCCTCCACTATCCCTCTTTAATTTATTGGGATCAACATTGGGAGCCATCCTTTGATATGTTTTAAAATGATGAGGAAATCTTAGAATTTTTGGGAGCTTGACATTTTATGCCTTTCGGTGATCATTAGAATGGATTTTATATTAATATTTGTAAATCATATTAGTTTGGGGAACAATAGCATACCCTTGACTAAAGTCAAAAAGAGTAGTCTGAAGATGAAGAGCCACTTCAAAGCCTATAAGAATTTCCCCACGATTTAGTTAAATCAGAAGATTACATTAAAATAGATACAAAACTCATAGATGGTTTTACTTTAGATATCCAAGAGCAATCCTTCCCTCCCTATCTCTAAAATTAGTCACCCTATTTCATTAAGGAGGTTATTTAAGTTAACATTGGGACCGAAGAAAATCCCTAAATTTTCAAACTGGGGGCAACTTTCATGCCTGAAGAGTGTTAGATTATTATTAAACTACTCAAGGAGTTTATAGATGTTTTCACAAGGTGTTATTCTGACATCTATGGGCTTGATCCCTCCTCAGTAGTACATCATTTGGTTTTTCAACCTAATGACAAACTAATTAAGAAAAAAAAAATGAAAGATGCACCCCAAAGTGGCCTTATTAGTTAAGAAGGAATTACAAAAATTCTTGGAAATAGGCTTTATTCAAACCATCAATTATTCTGATTAGATATCCAATATTATTGTTGTGGCTAAGCCATAAGGTGGGATTCATATTTGTACATACTTCTGAGACATTAACAAGGCATGTCCTAAATATGACTTCCCTCTTCTAAATATTGATATGATCATGGATTCAATAAATGGATATGAAATGTTATCTCTCATAGATGATTTTTCAAGCTACAATCAAATTAAAATTGCACCCAAAGATCTACACAAAATAGCCTTCATCGCTCCATGGGGGACCTTTTGTTATCAAGTCATGCCCTTTGGATATAAATTTTTTGGTGCAACTTATCAATGGGTTATGATGGTTATTTTCCTTGATATCATGCATGATATAGTTGAAGACTACATGGATGATATCCTAGGGAATTCGTGACTCAAATCAGAATGTCATGTTGTTTTGAGATGAATCTTTTAGTGGTTACAAGAATATAAAGTTATATTAAATCCTTATAAATGTGTATTTGGCATTACCTTAGGTAAGTTATTGGGATTTATAGTCTCTAAAAGAGGCATAGAAGTGGACCCGGCCAAATTTAAAGAAATTATGGAAATGCCTCCTCCTTGTAATCTAAAGTAGCTTCAAAGTCTTCAGGGAAAGTTTCAATCCATTCAGTGATTCATCTCTCAACTCATAGATAAATCTCACCCTTTTACTCATCTCTTAAAGAAGGCAACCAATTTTAACTAGAAATCTAAATGTCAATAAGCCTTCAATAATCTCAAGCAATATTTGGCAAATCCACTTATTTTATCACCACATATAATAAGAAGGCCCTTGCTCTTATACATTTATGCAACTCTATGTGTAATAGGTTCCCTACTTGCACAACAGAATGATCAGGTAAAAGAGTAAACAATTTATTATGTTAGTCACACTTTAATCTCTTATGAGATAAATTATACTCCAATTGAAAAATCTTGTTTAGCTATTGATAAACAAAAGCTATGACATTATATGATTAACAATCAAGTCTATCTCATCTCTAAGGTTGATCCTCTTAAATATTTACTATCAAAATCATCCCTTATAGGGTGAATGGGCAAACATATTATGTTACTCAATGAATTTGATACTGACTGTGTTCATCAAAAAGACATAAAGGGACAGGAAATAATAGATCAACTAACAAAATCACCTCTTGAAGTGACTAAACCTCTTATCACAACCATCCTAGAATCTAATGGATGGAAGCTATATTTTTATGGATCTTTTAACACATGTGGATCAAGCATAGGCATCCTTTTCATCACCCCACAAGGTGACCTTATTTACAAAGCTTTTCAATTCAATTTCCCATGTACTAATAATATTTTAGAATATGAGGTTTTAATAGATAGCGTTCAACTAGCCATCCAATGGAACATCCATCATTTACAAGTATTTGGTGATTTGTAGCTCATACTCAAACAGGTTAATGAAGAGTTCCAGATTAAAGATGAAAAAATACTCCCTTATAAGCAATTGGTAGATCAATTGAAGTAGAATTTTTAGACTATCACATTTGAACAAGTGCCAAGAGGAAGTAATAAAGCAGTTGACTCCATGGCCACTATTGTATCTCTAATTGATCTCCTTGAAGACATCTTCAAAGGGAATTTCCTAATAGAACATTTAATTTTAATAGCTCATTAAGCTATGGATCCTCTACAAATTTACACTACTCCTAATCCTAGTCTTCTTTGGTACTAAGACATTTATACTTACCTCCATGATAAAATCTTACCACCAAACTTTAATCATCATCAATGAAAGGCCTTCATCCACTATACTTCCCATTACACAATCCTCAATCTCATGTTATATCGTAGAGGTTATGATGGGACTTTATTAAGATACTTGACCTAAGAATAGGCCTCTCTCATGATCAAAGAAGTCTATAATGGTATCTGTGGTGGTCATATTAATGGAGTCGCCCTGGCTAATAAATTACTTTAGACTAGATATTATTGGCCTACCATGGAACATGATTCATGCCAGTAAGTGCAAAAATGTGTAACTTGTCAAAAAAATGGTGATATTATCCATGCACCTATACAGGAATTACAACCTATTATGAGTCCATGGACATTCTCTATATGGGGAATTGATCTGATTGGCAAGATAAATCCTACATCTCTAGACAATCACAAGTTCATTATTACTATTTTGGAGTATTTCACTAAATGGGTAAAAGTAATGTCGCTTACCTATACTACAAGTCTTCAAATTTCTAAATTTAGTTTCAATCAAATCATTTTCTATTTTGGCATTCCTTCTAATATCATCTATGATAATGGTAAGTCCTTAAAAAATCAATAACTCAAGGCCTTGTGCTAGTTATATCACATCAATAAGCATTTTTATTCTCCTTACTACCCCCAAGGGAATAGATAGGATGAAGTAGCAAATAAGACTCTCATCAAGATTCTTAAGAAAATAGTAAACTAGGTAGGTAGAAATTAGCACCTGCAATTATATCATGTACTTTGGTCTTATCAAACAAGTGTTAAAACACCCACTAGGGCCACTCTGTATGCCTTAATATATGGGATAGAAGCTACCTTGCCTATAGAAGTAGAGATCTCTTCCCTATACATATCATTAATGGGCATTATCATTGATCATAATTTAGTTAAGAAATGCTACAAGAATTGGATTTTTTAGATGAAAAGAGTCAAATGGCCCTTAATAAATTATGGGCATATTAGAATAGATTGAAAGTCTAATATCATAAGAAGATCCATTTTAGAGAATTCAAGGTTGGCGATCTAGTCCTATAAGAAAATAAGAAAAATACTAATGCTAATAGGGATAATAAGGGAAAATTTGAAGCCAATTAGCTTGAGACTTATATAATAGTTTCCAAGTTTGGATTTAGAGCTTATGAATTAGCCACATTAGATGGTAAAGATCTTGATGATCTAATGAATATAATGCATTTGAAGAATTTTTAACCTTGACAGGCTCCTGGACCTTACCTCCATCTATGGGTCCCCACTCTTGGGGGCATATCCTCTTCCTTTCCATCCTCTTCTTATTATTTTGATACAAAGTTTTCCACATTATTGACCCTATTATTAATAGTGCGCATCCATTACAGGTTTCTATGTAACAACATGAGATAAATGTTTATAAATAAAGAGGTCATTGCTTGTTAGGTAATGGGGATGTTTTTTATGAAGTCCTCTAGAGTCTCTTATCCATATCTATAATGTATATGTCCCCAATTCTATCACATCCTTATGTCCATCCCCTGTCTTATCGCCCCATCACATCCTCTTTGACAAACATGCCTTCTTTTAGCCTCAAGATAATATTATGCCCTTTCTCCCTTATTATCCCAAACCCATGGTTAACACCTTCCCACTAACGTTATAATTATGGAAGGGTCAAAATTAGGTTTTTCATACATTATGACATTGAATCTCAATGTATTATCTTACACCCCATATATGGTTACCCTTTGGAATTGGTTGGATTCTTATTCAAAAAAATAATAGTTTTTGGTACTACATACCCTCGGTATACAACCCATTATTTTCATTAGGCCCATTATCCATATTCATCATCTAATCACTTCATTCTCCATTTTATAGCCTTGATTATTATCCCTATCTTTAGTTATCTTGTGTTTCTTTTGAGTGAATGTATGCATATTTTGAATATGTGTGGTTATTTAGTTAATCATGAACATATTAATCATCTTGTTTATTTAATAGTTTATTTATTATTTTGTATATATTTTGTTTTGTTAATTTTTTTGGTAACAAGGATGGTCTAAGTGGCCCCTGAACTTGTTTTGGGAATGTTCACTTTAAATCAGAGTTCCCTCATGCACTAGATGCTTAGTGTGTCTTTGAATTTTATCATGTCATATGGCACACATTTACCTACTAGTGTAATATTAAAATGGATTGAAAACATTATCAATAACTTATAAAATCACTAGCTATCCAATTCCCCCAATCCTATCTAACATATCCCCATCTCATATACTCTATCATCATCCTATCTAAACCTAATTATCCCTCCATCCTATCATTATCCTACCTCCATGGTGTAGGAGGATTCCTAACCAAACCCACATTATGAGACAACAAATTAAAAGGGATTAATCTATTTATTAGAACCTTGATTTACATTTCATTCAAAAATAAATTATTCTTTCATATCATCTCATCACATAATATGACATCTAACATGTTATACAATACATCATCTACCATGATCCTATAGTAATCAAATCATGCCTATCACATCATTATAAAAATATAAATTAATCAACATTGCATCCAAATCACATATTTATAAACATAAAACAATGTGTATATCTAAATTCATAACATCATAATCACATATCATAAATCATTTCTCTAAATCATATACAAATATAATGCATCACCATTTAACACATCTACACATATTCACCATCCATATCACAAACATTATAAATAAACAAGTCCATCACAACACATCTAAGATCATGCATATAATTTAATCACATCCCATCATGTAATAAAAAAATAATGTGTCCATCACATTCATCTAATCACATCATAACAAAATACATAATCAATACATCTCACAAAACATATAACACATTACATCACATCTGAAACCTCATCATATATATATATATATATATATATCAACAACCCACATTAAGTCCATGTCAAAAAATAGATACAATATGTGGGCCCATGGGTGCAAATGTGCTGAAATATAAAAAATAATCTATACATATCATGTCTCATACAATCAAAACTATGGTCCTGGTGGGCCTCTTGGTAGATGATGTATTGAATGTGAAGAGCTGGTCCTAAATGAAGATACACATTGTCTTGGTGTTACCATTTCCTCGTATAAGGTCCTATAGTACTAGGACTATCATTAAAATATCATAATGTTATTCATCACATTGGCCATCCTACACTCACTCATCACCATATCATCCTCCTCCTTGGCCTTCTTGGCCACTTCTACCTCTCCCATCAAATTTTGAATCTATATCTACATATGGGTGATATGACCCTAATACCCTATGATATGTGCATCTTGACTATAGATCTAACTCTATAATGTGATTATCTATGGTTGTAATGTCATGACCTAACCTTATAATCTTGTCACATATGCCTAGGCCTAGGCCAATTGGCCATCCCTCTACATCATTTTTACCTATAGATGTGGTTGTAAATAATCTCTCTCTTTAGTGATCCCCATTAAATCCACAAGATGATCTGAAATCTCTATATGTAACCATGCAAGTAGACATCTCTCATCCTTAGATAGGGGCTATTGTGATGGTTCTACACCATCCCCATCACCACTACCCCTAGCTTGTATACTAACCTATAATTATGCTTAATCCTAGGGCCCACTCCCTCAAACCTACCCTATAGCTACTATATGAGCTCCATCTCCTCTATCTACATCCATAACATCCCCATCTTACCCATCCTAATTTGGTTCCTGAATCCTCCTCCTTTGCAACCTCACTATGCCTATAATGCTCTCCTCACTACCCCTCTTTGAACCACAATCTTGGGATGGAGCAATCTCAATGGAATCCTCTAGGTCCACCATGATGTATAATCCATTGTAACTCTAGGATTGGGAATTAGGTTTCGAAACTCCCATGGTACTAGGGTAATGCCATCATTTTCTATACGAGCATGGGATTTATCCACTAGTCTTCCCCACTATATGCTCTCCCTCTTACTCCTATAAAATAGGTTATCCTCCCTTGGTACATCCCATATAAACTGAAACTACCTCTATATGTGATCAATCCTATATCCCTTTATCACAAAATCTCTTTAACCTATAAAATAACACTCCATCAACATATACTACATCACTATTCCCTCATCATCCTAGCTAAACTCTAAACCCATATATGGCATCCATGTAATATGCTTAAGCCATAAGCTATCAAAGACTTGTTGGTAGAATCTAATCTCACTAGTATGGCCCCATTACACACTTAATAAAATATACCAACCAAATACCATGGGCTTGTGAGGCTTCCTCACTACTAAGGTACCAATAGGTCACTGGATTACAATATGTTCCTAGCTCTAGATATGAAATAATAAGGATGGCCCTAGGCTCATTGCTCCCTTATATGATCCCAAGTGGAATTCATATTATATATGATCCAATACCAATGGACCTTAGTCAAAAAATCTATGATATTAAACCATATCTGCTATGGTATCTTCTTGGCCCAAGTGAAATCACTACTTGCTCTTGTCTAGTAGGAGTATGATGGTAAAAAAGACATAACCACAAGAGTCAAGTGATTGATGGTTCCATTTCAGAGGCATATATCTATATCTACACATTTATCATGAACACCTACACATAACCCTCATATTAGTCTCTATAAATTAACACTCAATGTATGGGATCTTCAGTAAATCTTATCCCCCAACATTGATAGGTGTAGAATCTAATACACATCCTCTAGATTCACTATCATCTCACCTTTGATGAAGTGAAACATACTAGTCTTAGAATGTTAGTGCTCTACCAATATTATGATCAAGTCTTAATAAATGCACACCACTAAAATCATCATAATGTAATGCAATCTTATCAGCTCTAAAAATCCATAGTCTACATCAATCAATAGGTGCATCTCATGTAGCACCTTAGGTCACTGAAGCTATGATGCCATCATACCTATGTCCTTATTCACCAATCACAATCAACTTATGACTACCACTATCATAAAACCAACTCCTCTATCCATAAATAGACTACCCTATCCTCCTCTTACCCTCATCCCCATTCACCCTAGTCTATCTTAATATCACTATAAATTCCCCCTAGCCTAACCTATCTTACCTTTTCCCATCCCAACCTAACCCAACTACGTGCATCCTATACATCCCTAATTCATACTCATCTCTAAAACTCACCTATCCTAACTTCCCATTCATTATCAACCCCATTACCCCTAATCAACTTCCTTTTACCCCTTAGCCTATCTATCTAAAGTACTACCCTAAACACTCCTAATAAATTAACCCTAATTAACACTTAACTCACTTCATCTTAACCATTCTTACACACCTCTAAACCTATCTAACCACCCACTTAATATTAACCACCTGACAACTTTATCCATACCTTAACCTAATCCTAACCATCTAATAGCCACTTATAATCTCCATTCAACCACCTAATTAATCCTCTACCCTCCAAACTTATTCATTTTTACTACCATGGAAGTATCATAATTTACAAACATGCCCTAACCAATGGCATTTACAAGATTGCAATTCGTGACCCATCGTTTTGCCTAACCACATAGTTATGATAAACCATGACTCCCTAATTTTTAATATTTCAAAATCATGACTCTAAACTTATGGCATTATAATATTGTATCTCTAGACTCATGGTATTATAATAATGCCTTTCCCTACATAATGCCATGAGTTATGACTACAATATCATGATTGAGGGCATTACCCTCAATCATGATATTGCACTAGAGATATGGGACCCCTAAATTTCTACTAAAACATCCAAAAATTCAATAAAAATTTAACAAAAACACTAGCAAGGCCTTTGGTACTCACTGATGGTCCAACCTGTGCAACTCTATAGAACTCTCGTATCCTTTTACCATGATGGGAAGTTCGAGGAAGCTAGTCCATAGTTTCTATCCTAGAGTCAAATTTCACAAAATAAAAAAGTTTAAGTGATCCTCTTTTTAATATTTTATCCTATTTGATCCCCCTCTTTTACTCCCCTTAACCCCTAATAACCCTTTATTAACAACATTGTTGCATCCACATCCTATCAGACTATTCTAATTTACAAATTAGTCATCCCTTATCATCCCTAAAGTCATCTGGGGCATAGATTTTCTAACTCCCCACTATCTAACTTAATCCTAAGTTAGAAATACATTGGCTTGATGTCTCCTAAGACTATGTAGGTAGCACTTGGTCTTATTTTTGTGTCCAAGAATAGTTTGGCCACTTTTAACCCTTCATCTTTATCTAATCACTAGACTAATCACTCCATAATCACATATCACTTTAAGCTAATAATCTTACGTAAAGTGGCTACCTATCAATCATCAACTTTTACCTTTACTATCAGTTTTTAGACCTTCCCTAGCATGTGTCCTTGCAATGAGAATTATCACAAGCTTTAACCCATTTTATCTCAATAAATTTAGTCTTATCAATGGGATCACTTTCTAAACATTGGTCATTTGTCTATAACCCATCACAACTAAGCCATTTTACCCCATCATCTCATCATTTGGTACATCTCAACCATATCTACATCATTACTTGGGATGCCCCAGCCATATTTTATTGACCTAGTCTCATCCCACCCTCGAGACTTATGTTTGAGTGACCATCTAGGTCAGTTTTTCCCACACGCTCCCTTGAGGGGGAATCATATCCACTAACATCATTACTTCCACACATCAATATGGTTATTATTTTAAATACCATTACTCTTCCTATCCTATTCACTCATAATTCCCTTTCAAAGAGGGGTAAAATGTATGAACTAAAATTTTCTCACCTTGCTAATTAAGATTATTTCTCTAATTTAACCTATAACTACATTTCCTAACTAATTGATTAATATCCCATTCCCCATTTCCTACATCCTAAAAATATTATTTCAACCCATAACCAATTAATCCCGTTGCTAATCTATGAACTAAACCTATTTACCCACTAACCCACTCCCTAAGCCACTTACTAATTCAAAAATACAATTTATTCTACCTACACATCTACCACCCTATTTCTAGATATTCCTAAACCCATAAACCCTAATAGAGATTAATATAATTAGAGTATTATATAAATCCCCTCAATTTTATCCCCTTATCCTCTAGAATTTTCCATTCTAGATATTTCCAAGGAAATTTAAATTCCTTAGAAATATCCTAGACATTGATCTCAATGGCTCAAAATTAAATTTGGACCATTGATTCTTACCTCCACTTCATATATAATTAAGCCACCCCTTATATGCAAACTAACTTGTTAAACTTTCAAAATTACACCCATTATCATCCATCTTACATCCATATATCTCTATCAAGCTCAAGAATCCATTCGAAGCCATTATCAAGCAAATACAAGCAATCCAACCTCCTTCAATTTGGCATCAAGAATCCTTTTGGAAATCTTGGAGAGGAGTTATAAAGAGGTAAGATTATGGTAGGAATCCCTCTAACAATCTGATTATCTCTTTTATCCCCTCTTATTGATGTTTTTAGATTTTAGGATTTTATTGCTAAAAATAGTAAGACAAGGAGAATCTAAAATTTAGGCTACATAACCATCTCCCTGAACATTTTATATGAGAACTTGAGGATTTATTAAATCCTTTAGTTAAGTAATTTCAACAAAATGATATTCCTAAAAGTTTTCTTAGCCATTTAATTAATGTTAAACAATCCCATTTTAAATCAAGTCATGATTTTATTAAAAATTAGAAATTTTTGACTCACAAAGTTGATCACAACATGACTGATGATAATTAATTCAAACTCATAATAACCACCTTAACACCTTCCCTTGAATATAAGTTTTGTACTTTGTTTCCCTAAACTATAAATGATGTTATCGATCAAGCTAAGTAACAAAAACTTTCTTATGAAACAATTTGAACCCAATATTAAAAGCATCAAGGTATCTTTATAAAATTCCACCAATGCAATCACTATAAATTCTCCTCATACAAAACTAGGAGTAGCCAAAATGGATAATCCCTAAGCTTCCCATTCACCCCTAACTATTCAACAAATGAAACAAATTCTAACACCTTCTGAACCATTCACTTATGCTAATAATCCACGTACTTGGTATGCTCCTAATAAATTTTGTTGGTTTCATGCCAATGTTAGTCATTCCCATGAATCATGTCATGGGTTTACCAAAATTTTCATCTTTTTTATGTTTAAAGACACATTTAATCGTGACCCTATGATGAAAATACATTATCATTATTATGTTAATGCCTCTCAAAATAAACAATATTTCAAACCTTCTTCCTCTAAAAACTCAAATAAATTTATACCTCTAACCCATAACATTTAAACAAGGACACTAATACAATTGACACTAACTATAATGAATATTATACCAATTATCAATATGTGAATGTAGCCAAAGTCAATTATCAATGTAAACCTAGCCATAAAGATCTTGTCACAAAGCCAAAGAAACCATCACTCATAAAACAAATTCTCAAAGACACCACTACCAATAACATACCAATTGAAATAAATGAGGAAACACTTCCATAATCAAAACCTCAAATTACCTCTCTTCTTACCAAAAATATTTTACCTTCCAAGCCTTGTGCTAGTTCTTCATCTTCAAAATATCATTAGAATTTATTAGAGGAACTTAAATATAAGCCTTGTAAAATGCACCTCATGGAGTTAGTTTTTACCTCTCCATTTCACCATAAATTTTAAATGTAATAATTATAAGAAATTGAATAACCACCTTTCATAAAAGTGAAAAAACCTCCTCAAGAGCCTTCACCAGTAGATATACACAATGTAAAAATTATTTTTTCTTATTCAAAAACTTCCATATAATTTAGTGAATAATACATGATCAATGATGAAATTCTCTTTCCAGTTGATGACCCATATCTCTTAATTAAAATTTTAATTAATATCACCCTTATTTAAAAAGTATTAGTAGATGAAGGGTCAGGGATTAATGTTACATCCCTTTGGCTAATTCAACAACTTGGGTATTTTTGAGAAAAACTTTACCCGAAGTTAAATTGGGTCAACCCCCTTGCATGTTAAAACTTTCATAAGGTCACCTAGGTTTGAAAATGGTCACCGTGGTCCTAAATGAAGTCAATTCATAGTCTGAGGGTCATACAACATGTTTAATCTTTGTCATATTTGTCCATTTGTCTTAATGTCATTTTATTCCAACTTTTTTAGTAATTCTAAGGAATTGTATGGTTTTTCAAAAAAGATAAATGTTTTAATAAGTAATATAACATACCACATGTTAAATAATTTTAGAGAAAGGATTTGAAACTAAAACATTACAAGTTTAATGTGAAAAAAGGAGATCACTTGCAAAAGGTCAGCTTCAGATATGTGTATAATTTGGGATGATTCATATATAAGTATTAAGTCTTTAGGAAGGTGTAATGATATCCCTATAGGTAATTTTAAAGCTTATGTAGTTTCAATAGATCCAAAATTGATGAAAATTAGTTTCTCTCTCTTATTACTCTCTTGGACAACTCAAAAATGGTCAATGGTTTTCATTTGGTATGGACTAGAGAAGATGAGTTGGAGTGAGTGAACTTGGTGGATGTTAGGGGTACATATAATCTTCCATTTCGAGGTCATATTTTAAATATTAGTGTTTTTTACTATATGAATAATCATTAATATTTTTATTACCTCCAAACTCCTTATATAATCCTAGTGGCTTTATTTTTCTCATTTGATTGTAATTTGGCAATTGGTATGTGTAAACCAAGCATTTTATGTATATTTGAAGATAATATCCACCCACTTAATATTGGATTAAATGTAGTTTGGCATGTGTGATCATTAAAGGATAGGTAGAACCATCTCCTTGTGTTACAAGTGAATACCAATGGTTTGCATAATAGTGTTTTGATATTTTTAGGTGGTGTGAAGTGGAAGTTTAAAAAAAAACTTGAAATGAATACACTAATAGTGTAATGTGTTTTATAAATCTCAAGTTGATCATGTAGGAAAATCTAGTTTGAGGTAATAATAGAGCTGTATCCTCACTATCATTTATGGGTAGAATGTACATTGAATATGTATGTCTCAAAATTTGGAGGTGTCAATGATTTGTGAGAGAACCAAGTTATATGGTCTACACTCTATAATAGGTCTCCATTACCTTCAAGGCCCACAACATATTATGTATATTCAAGGAAAGGGCTAAGTAGTCAGAATAGTGAGACCATCACCTATAATCAAACCTAGATGGATATATATAGAACTGAAAATACCTTAGAGGCATGAGACATTGATAAAGTTGACAGAGATTCAATATTGAGAATCTAGGTCTAAACATAATATATATCTCATATATACTTTTTTAGATGGAAAGACATCTTTAGATCTCAACCTAGGATCAAATACCTGAATTCAATGTTCATATATTGCAAGAAAGGTGCCAAATACAGAGTTGAAGAAAGTTAAAAATGGGAAAGTTTTTCCTTAGATTATTAAAAAGGGATTATGCTCTACACATTGTCATCCCTTAGTGAAGTTCTATGAAGTCTAGGCAAGCCTAATAGTTTCATTCTTATAGCTTAGATGGAGAGGTCACTCCTTAACATATGAGGAGGTTGTTAGACCAAGAGAGACTAATGGTTTAATGGATTTTAACTTAGTCAATATCATAATGGATGTACTTAGAGTACTACAGGGTCATTATACCAAAATTAACATAGAACATTGTAAGTGACACCTATAGTGCATTGATAGTAAAGGGATAAGAGCATAGTCTTAAGGTAGAAATGAGCCTATTTAGGTGTGAGATGGTTTTAGTGATCTGATGAGAAACCAAAATCATGAAACATAATTCTCAAACATGTATCATAACCTATAAGAATCTTTTGACTTATCTAATGAACACCTATAGTTTTACTCAAGAGACATACTAGCCTAAGCTAATGAAAGATACAGTTTGGTTGGTAGGTAGAAGTGTAAGATCATAGATATAAAAATAGAGTAAACATTGATCGAAGCTAGGTTTCAAAACCACAAAACTTAGTCAAAGCTCAAAACCCTACACACAATCATAGACCCATAGCTAGTTTTCAAAATTTGAAGTGTTAAGGCCTCTAAAATCATGGTTAGGATTTTAATATTGATACAAGAGGTAATCATGATTTTAACAAGATCTCCATGGTATCCTTTAGGTTAGAATAATAGTATAATTGATCATTATTTTGTCTGAGACTTGAGACACTCTATAAGCAATACAACTTGTAGACCTAGTCCATTGATAGTGAAAATATGAATGGAAATTTTTTGAGGCACTATGGGATGATGTATAGAATTTAATTGGAGGTGAATAAGTTTTTGATACATCCTAAAACCACTATGAACACTCATATATGGTCACACACTTAGAAAACCCAGTCTATGCCTTTGAGGCCTTAAACTAGACATGAACCCCATGGCTTCTAATTTCACTCCTATGATTATGTGATCTCCCCAAACAATGTGAGATATTTTATGAGACAATAAAGGGTTTATTAGACTCATTGGTTTGTAGAGAATAACTGAGATTGGCCATTTTGGCCTTAATTTATCTCAGATGTGTCTATAATGCACAGTAGCTACTGAAAATCCAAATTATTTCACACACACATATATAAATGAGATGCATGGGGTCTTAAATACTTAGGTTGAGTTGATGAAGGTCATGTTCTTAAAATTATTGGCATTAGTGTGAAGGTTAGGGGCCTAACCTTTATGGACTGTTGATAAGAACCTAAATGACCTAAAACCCTCATAAGAGCTTGATGAAGAAAATATGAATATAAATGCATCTAAAAGGAGTAAATTGGTTTTGAATATGATTTGGACCTATTTTTCACTCTCTCAATCTCCTTGCCACTCAATTTTTCCATACCATCACTTGTATGAATGGATCAAATTCTATGTTTTATACAAGAATTGAGGTGACTTGAAGGTGTAAAGGGGAATATATTAATTAAAACCATATTATAAGGAGTGTGGATATGTGTTATAACTACTCAAAACCCATTCTCACTTTAGTCATGTATGGAGATTCCTATACTAAGCTTATTGTTGTAAGAAATCTTTGATAGAATAGTGAGAAGTAAGGTGATTACCAAGTTGAAGATGAGAAGTGTGATTTTGAGTTTTATTAAGGCCTATATGATATAATGAAAGACAAAGAGGTTATTATGATGTGTCTCACATATTTGAAACTAACTCTCTTGATCATATGCAGGTCACCCTCATGACCAGTGTGAGAGTTTAGGCCTAGAGGGTTAGTGAGTAGATGTAATGAAGTGAACAACAAATGGGAAAGAGAAGATCATCTGTATGAGGGATGAATAATTACTTGCTCCAATCATTTTTCCATATTATCAAGTCATTAAACATGTGCCAATGACTTCTAAGGAATTTCAATTTAGTAAATAGATTCCTCATCATAAAAAGAAATTTCAATAAAGATAATGAAGTATCTCTATGCCAACTTCAAGAGAATGCCATGTTTCAAATAGACACTTGTCCAAGAGGATATCATTATCTATTTTCTAACTCCTCTTGTATTCTACCTAGTCTTCGATAGTTGACACTTGGCATTTTAACTCTCCAATGTCACTCGTTCTCTCTTTTCCTATTGATCTATATATTGAACCCTTTTTGGCCTTGTAAACTATCCATAATTGTTATGGTGAAGCCCTTCTAGTTTGACATCTTATTTTTTCTTTGAATAAATATATTAATATGGTTTAGTCTCTAAAATTATTGCATAAGTATGTCAGGTAGTTAATCTGGATGACAAGTGATGATTGTTTCTCTTGCTTCCATTCTTCTCTTGTATGCATTGTGTATGTAATATTTCATCTAATATGTCTCATGAAGTGTAAATTTTTTTAAGGTGTATTTGAAGTGTGAAATATATTATTAGTGTCTAAGATTAGACCTCCTAATCACCCACCTTTAGAAATACACAACAATCTTCCTCCATGTAGAAACACTTTTTCTAGAAGAACGTTGAGTTGAAATCAATTTTTAGTAGTCTACCCTCATAGTGAAAGTTTAAGTATGTTTGTGGAGATATTATTAATGTATCACATTCATTAGTATAGGTTACTTTCATGTTTCCTTCTTCCCTTTTCACCCCAATAAGTGATTAGTCTAGTGTAGTGTGTGATGATAAATAGATATATTAAGGGAGCTATCCCAACATCTAGAGATTTATCTCTTATAGCAATCTACCTATATTCAAATATAGTTCCATGTTTCCCAAAATTTGAGAAGGTATGATTTAATTCTCTAGGGTTAAAATTTTAGATATAATAGTTATGGCATGCCTAGTGGGACTTGTGGTCCAAGGAGGTTATTTAAGGTGGATGTTGGCCTTGACAATAAAGAAGCTATAATACTCTACTTCATACAGTATTTGATAACTCCAATAATTAACTCTTGGTGGTATACTATTGTATTGTTTCATGTCTAAGATAAGCACAATATCTCATACTAAAGGCATTCCTTTTTATTTTCAAGAGTTTCCTTATTATTTAGTCAAAGCATATAGATTTTCTAACATTCATCCTTACCTAAAGAGATCATACCTTGCTCATAGACCTACAATAAAGTTTTTTATTGGCCCAATATTGTAAAATCCTAAATCTATCATGTAAAGGAACCTAACTTTATTGATTTAAATTGCTATAGTCCTCTAAGACATTCCCATTATGATGACATTCCCATATCATCCCTCAAAAGTGTCCCTTCATACACTAGTGAGACTTCCATTACTCCTATTGAGCACATTAGAAACATTGCCAAATTATGCAATATACATCAACTCATTAAGGAGAATATAGCTATTAGGTTTTTGGTTGTCTCTTTTAAAGGGGAATCTCTTGATTGGTATGGTACTTTGGCTCTTGAATCTATCACCACGTGGAATGAATTGGGTGATGATTTGAGAAGGTTTGAGGATAAGAGTGATAACTTGTCATTGACTAAGAAGCTAACCAACATAAGGAGAACACCTCAAAAATATATTGAATAATTCAACACAAGGTTTTAGAAGACATGGTATGGGATCCCAATATTGGTAGGGCCTATTGTACATCATGCTTGCCTTTATTATCTTAAGGCTTTTAATAATGATATTTCTATGATGTTACAATCTATGGGAGGGAACACATTGCCTAATGAATATAAAGTGGTCATTAAGGCTAAGAACTATTTGATTCAAGCTAGGAATATCACCCCAGTACCCTTTATGCCTCTATTCCTTGATTTGAAATTCCCTACACCTCCTATTGCTCCCATCCTTATACCAAAACATAAGCCAACTACCCCTAGTCAGTCAAGTAAATATAATGAGATGGAACGAGTGAAGGCTCATGAACAAGAGATTTTAGGTTTCAAGAGGATTATACAATAATATAAAGTGATACCTTTCCAAATTCACTATCAACACAATCATTGCTATCTAAACTATCAATGTAATAAACCACCCTTTCAAGATCAATATAAACTAATTTAAGCAAAAATAGATAATGGTTATAATCCCAATGATCCATCCATCTCAAAATAATTAGTGCATATTAAAAAAAACATTTCTAAAGATCATGAGGTTCATCACTCATGGGATCAACCTCTTGATCCATCTACCTATGCCAATGAGTCCTTCAATCAACCTTTCATGGCAAATTTGGGAACAATGTTAACCATGACTCAAGATAAGGTAACTAGTAGAGGAGAGAAAAATGGAGAGAGTAACAAAGTAATATCTAATTTAGTCAATTGGCATCAAGATTACTCATGTGCTTTGAATTTATAATGGTAATCAAGCAAGGATTAAATTCCTATAACTGCAAACACAAGGTCAAAGAGAAAGGTAATTGAAGAGATTCAATGGGCTAGTAATGATTCATCAATGAGATTTCAAACATTCCAAAGGGTAGGTATATCTAATGGAGTCATAAATTCACAATTATATAAAAGAGTTCATAATGCTAAGATCTATTTCACACCTCATAATTCAAAATTTATAGGTAGAACTATTCCTATTGGTGGACAAGATAAGGTTTTTGTCTTTTCACTAACATTGTGGAGTAGATGAAGAAGGCTCATGTAAATGTATCAATTTTGGATACACTATAAATACCTATACAAGTAAACCTATTACAAGAAGATCTATCCAAAGTTATAATGACAACCAAGAAGCCTAATGGGAAAAAGGTAGCCTTGACAAACACATTGAATCATAGTGAGGGACAATGAAACAAAATTAATAAAGTAGATAAACCTCCATTTTATCTCTCTATCATCATTGAAGATACTTTGGTTCATAATTATTTGATTTATATTGGATAAAGTACATAATTCATTCCGAAGTAAGTATATGATAAGTTAAATTTTAATTATGAGCTTCGTTTCAAGGGAGTGTTACAACTAGATGGGTTAGCTACCAAGACAATTGGAATAATCAAAGGTTTCCAACTTGTTCTTCATTCTTATCCTAATTTCACTATTCATCAAGTTGTTGTGGTTTTGGATGTTCCACCTCAATTTTCCCTTTGCTTTTTAAGATATTTTACTACTAATATTGGATGATACTTGACTTCATATTGGTCCTATATTGCTTTTAGGACTAGATATGATTCTAAGGTGTAAATCAAATCTAAACCTCTATCTCAATTTCTTGTAGAACCATATGTGCCTTATACATTAATCATGAATTGCAATATTAATGATGAAGAAGATCATCCTAGTGATCAAGAACCTCTAACACTTCTTGATGACATAACTGACTTGTACCTTAATGAATGGGGAGTTGAGCAGTATGGATTTGATCCATATAAGCATATTGAAAAAACTAGTCTTAGTACATACATCCTCCATGAAGAATGTGATGGATCTCTTAAGGCAAATTCTGATGACACTCTAAGTTAGGATAGATGGGGTAAATACCTTTTTTATATGGATGATGATGTTAGTATTCTATCTATAATAAAGCATGATAATCTTAGTGGGCATTCAATTCTACTTGATAAAGAAATAAACACTCATGATCATGAACCTTAGTAAAATGTGGACGATATGTGGAAATAATTCAATTCCATAGTGTATAAGTTTGAGGAGCTAAGTAGTTCTACAACTCTTCAAAATTAATATAGACATGATGATGAGGTGAATCATGTAACTACTGAACACCAAGAAGATTGTGGGGTCTCTAACAAGCATAAAACAACTTTGGTAGACCATGAAGTTTTTGGTAAATCATAAGATAGCCTTTATGACTCCCAATAACAAACATATTAGGATTAAAACATATTTAAAGTTGGTAAGGGTTTCATGATTCCCAATTATTAGATAGAGGAGTGCTAAGTGGACATGATAAAGGTCAAGCCAGATACAAAGTCAAAAAACTTTCTAGGAGGGATAGATAGAGTATTTATGATAGATACAAGTGATGCACTTGTAGTTAGAATAAGCCCCAAAACTAGTAAGTCATTTTATTACCTCCATAAGTAGGTTTTCATTAATAAACATTCATTTTATTATGGTTTATTTTCATGGAGCAATGGTGATTCTAGAAGCATTGTCTTTGACCCTAGTTGAAGTAATGAAGAAGTCATCCTTCACCTCAAGTTTTTTTAGGTCTTGTATATATTAGGATAGGTTTGTGTTTTCCATTTTTGATGGGCACATTATTTGGTGTGAGTTATTTATGTGCTTTCCCTAAGTGCTTAGAGAGCACATGTGTGTGTATTGGTGTCTTGTTTTTTGTTTTTGTTTCTTTTAGTTTGGTGTGATATTGGAGTCCTTTCAGAGGCATATACATGTCAATTATAGTATATGAGTGAATCCACTACCCAATGGGAGTTAATGGCAACTAGTTACTAGCATATCAAGCATGCTACCCCTTAAAATTTCCAAACTATTCACCAATATTTTACCTTGGGTCAAATTGGGTCAACCCCCTACATGTTCAAACTTTCATAAGGTCACCTATTTTTCAAAATGGTCACCATGCTCCTAAATGAATTCAAGTCATAGTTTGAGGTTCATACAACATGTTTAGTCTTTTTCATATTTATCCATTTGTCTTAATGTCCTTTTATGCCACCTTTTTGGTCTTTCTAAGAAATTGTATGATTTTTAATAAAATGAAAAATGTTTTAAGAAGTAATATAACATACCATGTGTTAGATAATGTTAGCGAAAGGATTTGAAACTAAAACATTGTAGGTTTAATGTAAGAAATAAATCACTTATTAAAGGTCAATTTTAGATACTTGTATGGATTCAGGTGATTCATATATATGTGTGAAGTATTTAGGAAGGTGTCACGTCATCTTTATAGGTAAATTTTAGGCTTAAGTAGTTTAAATAGATCCAAAATTGATGAAAACTAGTTTCTCTCACTATATTACTCTCTTGGATAGCTCAAAAAGGGTCAAAGGTTATCATT